>JAHZNA010001361.1:0-14559 GCA_027743935.1 Sinodicranocentrus sp. ZH6
GCGAAAACAGAACTTTAAAAAGTTAAACCGTTTGATCAGGATTTTGCTAACAGATTCACAGATTCACAGATTCACAGATTGACAGATTCACAGACACACGGAAAACACGATTTCATAAAGAGCTACGCTCCTTAATAAGTGTTGTATGACTGATGACTGTGATGACTTCTTTATCTACATCATGACCATTGAACTTCGTTTAAATCTTTGAGCAATTTCGACCATCTTTGATTTAACCTGTTCGAGATACAAAGGACCGTTAATTTTCCAACCCTCGACGACCACACCTTTTAGAATAAAGTATTCTGCGCATCAAGAGACTCGTCCAAATCCAAAATCATCAAATTTTAAAGTTGGTCAGCAATAACTTGAGATCCAGTCCCACAAATGCAGAAATGAATTGGAGAGGTTTGATTTCAATAACTTTTATTTCCTTCACCTCAGTTCCAGACCCTTCCATGCTTCAATTAGTTCATGGATTGCAACCCTTTACTTTTTTCGTAAATGTCAGCTCCAGCTTCAAATAGTTTCAATTTAATGTTGTTGACTTGCTGCGTTTTCCTGTTGACTACTCTCAAGTGCACAGAGATGCATGCACTTGGCAGTACTCAACAGAAAAAAACATCAGACGTATGAACTATCAACTATAGCTGAGTCTTGAAGATATTTTGCAACAGGAAAATTTCCGTTTATGACAGCAGTAATATGAAAAGCTCTTTCACGTCTGCTATTTTGCGTCAATTGGGTTATTTCTTCTCAGTGTCTCGAGTAAATCTTAGAACTGGATGAACTATGCACTTGCTGAAATATAAGAAATTATAAATCAGTTACATGCCTCTATTTCCCGATACGGGTAACTAAAAGTTGAAATCATATTGAAACCTACCAACTCTTTAAAATCTGAATTTTCC
The DNA here is from genome assembly GCA_027743935.1 of Sinodicranocentrus sp. ZH6. Lineage (NCBI taxonomy): Eukaryota > Metazoa > Arthropoda > Collembola > Entomobryomorpha > Entomobryidae > Sinodicranocentrus > Sinodicranocentrus sp. ZH6. Next base: position 912 of record JAHZNA010001361.1, read on the forward strand.
TTAATGAGATGTAAGAGTTACGGAGTTAGTACTCCGTGTCGCAACTGGTATGCTTGGGGAACGCTGGACTATTAGTAGCTATTGAAGCAAAGGATCGTGGTAGAAAATAGTTTTTCTTGCCAGTCATCAAGTCAGAAAGCAACTTTAAACTAGGCCGGGCGCCAGTCAGATAAGTCAAAATCCTACACTCGGTATATTTCATACATTCCATGCAAAAATATGTACGTCATTTTGTCATCATCAATTATAATGCGGTATTAAATATTGTTGAGTTTGAGGACTGCAACGATAAGATAAGAATATCACCACAATGAGAATGAAAAATCTGTGTTGTGGCTGTGCAAGTAGAGTTGTGTTGTGGTTGTGGTTGTGTATATTAAATCAATTTATACGTGGGATTCAAGTGGAACCAAAGAGTGGAACTGGTTAAATATTTTATTCCACATCACCCTTTTTTAGTTACGCAGTTTTAATCTTGAACTGATTCTAAACTTTTGTATAGCCATACTGTCCATTCCGCTCGGTAATAGTAATAGGGTCAGTTTCTACAGCTGCAGTATTGTAACAAAAAGACGCCACTTCTGGAAGGTAATACTTCACATACTTTACAAATTCACGCACATCATTTAAGATATCACTTCAAAATGTCCCCAGCTGGATTTTAACTTTGGTTGACCAGAACGAACATGAAAAGGAAATTAACATATGTGTACAACTCTTTAAAATGAAATTGCAGTCTCATACAAGCTTTAAGTATGGTTGGGTATAAGTATAGTCATCATAAATATGAATATTCCCTATATTTTTAATTTACAACAATACATAAAGACCAAATTTCAACTGTGAACAGCGTTAGTGGGCACGTGCACTGAATTCCTTATCGCAGTTCTCGCGTGAATAGAGAATAATGCTAACACTAACACGTTTTTTGTACTAATGCATGTGGATCGATTCAGAGTTGAACAAATATAAAAAATCGGTAAATCCTATATCAAAGTAGAGAGAAAAATAAATGAATATTAGTTAATATAATGGTTAAAAAACCAAATGTTAACTCTCAAATTGAATATGTATAGTAATGGTATTTGTACGATTTTAACTAATTGTACGTGGTCTTTTGATTAAAAATTAAGCATAAATTAATTTTGCCACAAAGTAAAAATGAGACTACTTCGGTCGGCTTAATATGTTCATCATTATTGAACACTCGAATTTCACCAGTAGATGACACTCCTCTAGCTCATCAATTAAAAGGCTCATGACTTTCCAGGAAAAATGAAAATATCTGTGTCATTCTAGAAGATGTCCTCGGTATGACAGGAAGTGTATAACAATTGACAATTTTAGACTAGTTATATGATTTATAGTCATTGTTTAGCGGGTTGCAGCTGCACGATAAGTATATTTTCAAATGTAGGGATAACCCTGATACTTATAGGCTAAGCTTTATTTATTAAAATAAAATTAAAGAATGGCAATATATATTGTAAATCCGTCTACGTCTACCTTCGACTTACGACCCAAACTGAAAACACTACAAAAACTAGCCCATGTCCCAAAGAACAGCTTCCAGTGAGATGTGCTAAGGGCCTTTGTTGATGTGTTAATTTCCTTATGTATCTCTGTCTTTCAGTCCTTCTCATCTGAATTGTCATTACTCGGGCTCTTCTCACGCTCACTGAAAAAACACATGAGTCATGTTGTTCATTACTGGTAAAAAAATGTCTTCGTGATATTCCTCTTTAGTCAATCTTCATATACAAGCTATTCCTCAACTCTGTAAGCTTCCGTGTGTTTACAATAACAGTAAATCGAAACATTAATTCTACTATGCCAAGTAAAACTTTTCCCGTTTGAGGCTGAACTTTTTTTACAAGTGATTGGCATTTCAATTTTATTTTGCAATCATCTTTATTTCTACTTGTCGAAAAATGATTTTCAAGAAAAAACACATTTACCTATTTAGAGTCCTTTAAGCTGCTAAATGAAAATTGAACATGTAATTGTCCTCACTCGCAGCAAGTTCCTCCCCCATCTAAATTGTTAGGTCTCATCTCATCGCGCTTTCCCAGAAATATCACAAATTTTTTTTGTAATTAGGTACTCAAGTAAGATAGCGTTTAAAAGAAGAATGGTGAAATTATTTTTATTCATTAAATTATCATAAGCTAACTAGCTATGACATAGTATGTACTTATTTATAGCAAAAACTTTAAATCATGGAAAATATAGTCTAGAAATGAAATTAGGTCATAAAATATTTTCTTAAACATTACTCTATATCCTGCATGATCTAATAATTTTATGGTCCCCTACAACACCAAAACTTTTCATAGGGATTGTTTCTTGTCTTATCAGATTTATCTATTAAAAGAAATACTAACAAGGGGAGCCTTGTACATGGCAGCCTTTCTTGCTACAGTATATTTCCTTTAAACACATAAATAAAGTTTATTTGATTTGATACCTTCTGTCCACAACTGTCGTAAAAGGGCATTGAACTCAACACTAAAACAGTCTACCTTTGACTTACAACCCAACCTAAAGCGACACAAAGAACAACGATTACCGAAGTCACGTACAACAGCCATCAGTGAGATGTGTTAAAGATGTTGGTTGAAGTTTGAAGTGTAAATTCCCTTGTGTTTGCATTGCAGTCTTTATCTAAATCTAAATTGTCATCGCCCGCACTCTTCTCATGCCTACTAAAAAGATAAACAAAAATAAATGAAAAATTAATTCAAACACAAAATGAAGTACAAGTTTTCCATCTTTATACCTTCAATTCAGTCAATGCACGTCATGATTATGATCATGATACCTTAGTAGAAATTCCAGGATAGCCATCTCTCACGCAGCCAATTCCTTTAAAGATAACGCTGCAAATCAGTATTTTCTCTTCCCCAGCCCACCATACCATTCCATTTTTGCATACAAGTGGTCCACCACTATCCTCCTAAAAACCATCCGATTTTTATTAAAACGTGAAGCCATTTGGATTTCAACGATCCTTACTATAAAATTTCTCGCAAGTATACTTACCCCCTCAAGCACAAATCATTTTATCCGTAACCGTCATCCAATTATTTTCCTATATGTTCTTGCACTCCAAATCAGGGATAATTGGTAGCTCATCCTTCCTCAAAATATCTTAGACTTTTACCTTCTCATCAGTCCTGTCCCATTCAGTTTCCAATTTTCCAGATTCTCCAGAGTAAGTATTTTTTGCCTTTGCCTGAGGTCAATAATTAACAGTGCATACTTCAAAGCTGTTGTCGAATGATAGCGATATACCACAAAGCCAAAGTGGCGTGGTTAGCTGAAATATTTGGTTTCAGCCAGTCGGATTTATGGTAGAAAGCTTATAATATCGTATGCACAACTGCAACTACGCAATTGAATATTTTGCACTAGAAAGCCGGTGCCTCCTACAGCGGCAAATTGAAACCTGACCCCTACAATCTATATTAAGTCGATAGAAGATATAACTTACTAATGTTCTGAAAATAACGTCCGCATCAATATCATTTTCTTGTCGAGTAAGCCCACATTAGTCCAGGTTGACCTGGCGGCTGTTTGTTGGCTGACTGTACATATTTACTTTTTCAACCCAATTTCTCACTATTCCCTGCATCCCTTCCGAAGATAACATTCCCATTTAAAATTCCTAAACCTTATACCATTCCCACTGTCTAAATACATTAAATTCCCATACGAGTCCTAACATCACTTTTCTACTCATCATATTCGTAAATTCCTAACTGAACCCAACCTTAACCTATCCAAACCAGATAAACCTGAATTAGGAATAGGGTGCAATTAATTTCTGACAACAGATACATGTTCACCTCATCATCAACAGCTTTCGAATGGTACGTATATCACACTTTATGTTTTTGTTCCCTGTCGATATTTCAAAATATTTTTCAATAGGATTTTTTTCAGAAATAAGCCTGTAGCTTAGGCATATAAAGGTTGTTGTCTGTTCCTGCACCACAAACTCACTCATTTACTCACATACTCATATACACATGCATTTTAAGTTAGTTTAAGTTTGATAAGCTCCTTCAACGGCTTCAACCCATAAAAATCCTAAAAATGCATCATAACATGATGCTCACAACAACATGGCTTTTCTCAACTTTAAACTTTCAACTTGAAGTACATATTATAACACTACCACCATGGCTAAATAATGGTTAATGCGATTGCATGTGTATAATTTATTTCAACAGAGGATTAGATTAGATGCTACTGGAAGCTGGGAGTCTGGGAGTGTAAAACAATGTAAAATCTTAGGTACACATGCACAAACAGAATCACAATATTAGTGAAGCAAAAAAAGAAGATAAACTTGGTCGGGATGCACACGCATGAAATATATCCATCCATTGTGCTCAAAAATCTGTTTGTATAATAATATAAATTCACATCCTTATCCGCTCAGTTCTCAGTTTTACATTTTTATTTACATTTTCCGCGAGCTTCACTGTGACTGGAATATGGAAGGAGTATAAAAGAGGTACAAAGGATCAAGTAAAATGCAAAGTAGGCAATCAGTAAAAATTGTAATCCTTTTTGGGTTTCATATAATAACCACCATATTTCATGATGACTTAACGCTACTGTGTACTGTAACTCATTGTCAATGCACACAACTCACCGATAACGGTAAGTATAGATACTGTATAGTTGTGATAATTGATCACTTGAATACTTGATCTTCCAAGCTTTTCGAGTGATCAGTCAACTCGATTGAGCCGGATTGGTTGTTGTTTTTACTGCCATTTTGTGGAGAGCTCAGGTTGAAGAGTAGAATAAACTTTATAATTATACGTTAAAAAGAAATATACCTACATAAAATATGGTTTCGTACTTGTGTAAATGGGAACGAACAGTGGTCTACTACAAGTGCATATGTGCATTATTATCTTCTCACAATTTACAATCTTCTTAGGAAGCAAACTCAGTGGAGTACAGGTTTAGCCTCCATTTAGAGAAAACAAAAAAAATCCACCAGTTTTCACGAAAATGTATACTATATTATTTTTATTATAAAAACTAATAAATTTATACAATGCTCAATTATTGCATTTACCCCTATCATTAGCCTATAAGTTATTCAAATATTATTTTACGGATCAGAGTGTTTTTAATTATAGGAGAAATCAACCACGTGAGGAAATACGTTGGACAGAAAATGTCCCAAAATAGCTCCCCTCAGGGGAAGCCTAATAGCCCGTTTAGTCCTTATAGAACTTCTTTATCAAAGAGCAATCTACGCAGTAAATCTCCGCCTAAATCCTTACTACTAAATAATCTCAATAGTGCGAGCAAAAGTAGTGTACAAAATAGTTCAAATACTTCCACAAATAATAACAATAGTGCCAGCAGTGGTCTAAGTAGTCCCTTTCCTGAAGGGGTGCAGAAAGCGACGCCGATCTCATCCACGTCTAAATCTCGGAATTTCCTTCTACGCCTTCACAAAGTTCCCATGTGCCGGGATGTTGAGATAGACATTGACGATAATGAGAGTGATAATGACTTTGATTTGAATGGTGCTGATGATCTTAACGGTTCAAGGGAAAATAACAATTTACGAAGGGAGAGTATAAACAGTGACAATATGAGAATGCCTGGAATATTTTCAAGAGCTCATTCCACAGAAAATCTTCTCAATGGAGAGATAAGTGAGGAAAAATTGCTTAAAGCGTTAGAAGATGAGGAAGCACGAGATCAAGTACCCAGTCCAGGATCCAGATGGAGAAAAACTTCAGAAAGTATAAATGGGGTAAATAATGGAGTAACTAAAAGCCCTCGACCACCACTCCGTACCTCAAAGTCATCATCGGCATTATTTAGTCCTCACAATAAACCACCTATGCCAGGCGTGACAACGAATAATAACACGTTATGGATGTCGCATGAGTGTGAGGACGATTTAAAGCATGAATGTGTTGAGAAATGTTCATCCGCTTTACACATGGCAGTTAAGACGGGTAACTTGGACGAGGTTGAGATTCAGCTGGAAACTGGAGCAAATCCAAATGCAAGGGATTGCTTTGGTAGAACCCCTTTACACTATGCTGTCACGATGGGTATAAATTTAAATGCTAATTAATAAGCTAAGCATGATGATATTAATCTGTGAGGTTACGTTACATTCATGTCTCATTTTTGTGTGTGATGTACATAGGTTGTAATTGCGATTCATGCACTGCAACTGCAGCCAGATGTACCCAACTTTTGGTGGATTCTACAAAGACCGATATAGATAGCCAAGATAGCCAAGGAGAGACTCCGTAAGTTGAAATAACTCTGTCAATATTTACACTAGGCAAATATTTTTTTATCCGAAATGAATATATGACTATATAAGTACCTAACTTCAGTATTTGACTTGAAAGTTCGTTGAAATCGAAACCCATTAGCAATTACTGTAACTTTTTGATTCTTTTAAGATTGCACCTGGCAGCGGAAAATCAAGCCACTAAATGCGCATCTATTCTTCTATACAGTGCAGCCGATGTATCGATAAAGTAGGTTTTTGACAGAACATCCATATACTTAATATCGTCTGTCATTTATTTGAAAAGGAAATGATTGATAACGAAACTTTAATATTGTGTAAAAAAAAGGTCAAAGGCTGGAACGAAAGCGTTGACTTTGCTCATCGAGAAAATTCCAGATGCATTGGAATCGTAAGGAAAAATCTTCAAAATATATAGTTTCCCTTTGGATGAGAAAAGTTTAACATTTTGACGTTCTTTTATGGGTTTCTTTTTGAAATTTTAGCTTGCTGAATCGTGCCGTGTCCATTGAAAAATATGAGGCAACGAATGGTACTCATTTATTCCACATTAATCTTGGAGTAGCCTTTGTAAATTTTTATGGTCGCAATATTTAGTTATTTACTCATGTTTTTATTGTTCAATAGTGAAATGTGAGCTGAAGTTAGATTTCGGGTAAGAAAAACAATATTGTGCAAATAGTTTACTTGTTTAATACAAAAAAATTGAGTTTTTCCATAATAAATTACCTTTAATTGTTTAGTGCCATCGTGGGGTATTCCGAGACTAGAGGATATTCGCAAAGAAACCGAAAAACGAATGAAAACGGAGAAAACGGGAATGTGAAGGCTCGCAAGGAAATGCAACTATTAACCCTAATTTTAGATTGTAGTAGCTCCGCTCGCAAGAAAATCCTGACGCATCCACTAATCGCAATTTTTCTCTACTTGAAGTGGAAATGTGTTCGTACAGTGTTTTGGTTAACTATTCTTTTACATGTAAGTATCAAGTATAAATACCATTTCTTGAGTCATTTCAACTTAATTAATGTTTATTATTATTTTCTCTCTTAAGGTTGTTTTGTTATTGTTGTACACTTTATATATCCTGGACGTCTACCTCATTTCGTGCCCTTATCGGCCAAAGATTACAGGTAGTTATAATCACTTATCATTATAAATTATAATATTTGCATCTTGTGACACAGTTAAATTAATTTGTATTTTTCTTCCTCAGAACCTGCCGCAGTTAAAGCCGCAAAGGCAGAGGGAAATTACGTCCAGAGTGAAAATTCCACGTATCGCGCAGAATTTATAAAGTTCTCTTGGTTCGAATTTTCACCTCAACTGCAGGAACTTGGAACCATTAAGTCTAACCTTTACGGTATTTATTTCCAAACTAAATTTTGAAAAATAGAGAATTTAAAAAAGAGGATTCCTCAGAAACTTTGAATCTGAATTTTAACACAATTTTTCAAATTGTTAGCAGACGGCTGTCCTCTGGAAATTGGACCAACTGTAAAATCACGTGCTGTTGCTAGCACTGACGATATTAATGGTGACCAATGAAGTTTTCAAAATGCTCCCTGCACCAAGATCCTATTGGAAGAGGACAAACAATCGACTACAATGGACTCTTTTCCTTTTCATTTTCCTAACATCATGGCCCGTTTTCATGTCTCACCCGAACATTAACTTTTGGCAATATCAAGCAGCTGCCTTTGGTCTGTTTTTAGCGTGGGGTTTGATGCTGTCGCAGATTGGAAAATTTCCATATATTAGGACTATATGTGGAAATTTTGACGAAGGCATCTTTTAACAAATAAATTCATTGTTTTGAATTTCCATTATATTTTCTCTTTTAACAGAATGCAATGACCATTTTTATATGATAATAGGTGCTGAAAAACTTTGGATTTTTCATGATCACGTATGCAAGTCTTTTAATGGCGTTTGCACTTGCATTCTGTGTTCTCTTCCCTGGCGTAAGATTTAACACACATGAAATATGAAAGTACATGTTTGTATAATTAATTATGAATTAATTGTATCAAAATTTAGAATGCTCCATATTCTTCCATTCCATTGGCAATTCTCAAAGTTCTTATGATGATGATCGGTGAGGTCAATTATGAAGATTTGTTTTAATGGAAATGAAGAAAATCCCGTAGATGATTTACTCTACCCAGTGCGCAAATATTACAAATATATAATGATCTATTTATTTTAAATTTTATTTTTCATCCCTTTACCTTCTTTTCTTCAGATAACAGGACATTTCTTGTATGGAGCCTTTGTCATCATGATTACCATTGTGTTGATGAATCTTCTCGTAGGTCTTACCGTCAGTGACATTCAGGTAACATTCAAGTATTCCTTTGTACATCTAAATAGCCTTTGCATGTAGGCCTAATTAGAACTCGGTCACATCCCCTAAAAGAGACGACAATTTCATATACAGGGACTTCAAAAAGACGCAGAGTTAACTAGATTATCACGACAAATAGGGGAGATTTCGCAGTTGGAATCTTTCGTATTTTCGAAAAGAGTTCAGTCCTTTCTCCCTTCCTCGTTTGCTGCCTTTCTTCGAGAATCCGTGCTAGTTGTACGGCCAAAATATGATGATCATATTCACGAAAATCCTCCGTCAAGCCCAAAATCCGATTATAAAGATAGGTATAAAACGTTCAAACAGATATTCACTTCAATTTTGTTATAAAATGTGTATCTACAATACTCGATCTTATATTCTAATTTTAGTAGTTGGTATTGTCATCTTCGACCAAATGACCCCAACGACAAGTCCATTCCTGAAGATTTAAAAGTCGCCGTTTTAAGAATAGCTGCAGACCGTCACCGTTCCAAAAGAACTAATCGATGTACGAAAAACTTTCGCCGGGGAGTCACCGCACCTGCAACCCCTCTTTTGGAAGAGTATCAAAGGTATGCTAGCGCACATTCGGGGGCATCTGGCTGGCTACCTCCACCATATCAGAGAATCTACAGTAGAGGTACGGAAACCATGATGAATGGTCAGCATGTTAATGTTGGTGGTGCACCGATATCCCCCACATCCTCCACTACTGTACCACCTTGGGCTCCACATTCTACAACAAGACCAAGACTAGCGTCAACAGTTTCGAGTATTCGGGATCCTCCAGAATATACTTATTTTATGAAAAGACTTGAAGAAAAAATTATGGATAGGATGAAGATTCAGATGGATACCCTAATCCAGAAAATCGAAGAAAAGATTATGAACATTCAGTAATTTTGTATATTAAAAACGTGTCAATTTGATAACATCTTTTGAGTAAATATTGCATAAATGTAGTAAATATAATGCAAAAGTATATTTGCATGGACAAAATGGTCCGGGCTATTAACATATATGCTTTTAGACAGGCAGACAGATTATGTACTTGAGCATTGCGATATAATTTATGGTGGCAAGGCAAACATGTGGCCAGTTTACGTATATAAAAGATTATAATCAAACTGTGTGTTAACATTAATAACAATAAAATTTGCAAAATTGACGCTAAAAAACGAATGCATTTCATGTTGAGTTGAACCAACGCACAATACACTGAAAAATTATATTGGTTGGTCTCATGATGAAAAATATCGTGATATGAAGTATCAGTCAATTAATCAATTTTCTTTAATTTGACATCATTTTTTAGTAATTCGAACAAATTAATAATATAAGATGTATGTATATTTATTTACTAGTACAAATTAGCATCACAAAATCATAATGCAGGTATTTAAACTAATAAGTTTTGTTTTTTGATATCAAGTGATAAGTGGGAAAAACCCCTTGTGATAAGGTTGTATTACATATAAGTAAGCTTAGAATATAAAACTGAACAAAATAATATTTTCTTTAAAAAATATTGACGCTATGATAATTATTGAAGCCACACCATAAATCTAATTCCTGACATAGGATAAGGTCGACCTTAAGGAGGCGTTAGGAATATGACAATATATCCTTATCCCTCACTATTGAAATAACATTTTTATAAATTAGTGGAGTAATTACTGATTGCAGAAGTTACACCAGAATACTTTACACAAATAATTCTTATCGTTATGACATACAAGACCAGTGGAAAGTTGAAGCTTGACTGAATTTGTTGTCAAGTTAATAAATTATCCTTACCTCAACCCCAGAAGTTCCAACTTTGAGCCAACCCCCAACCCAGCACTTAAACTTGACACAAAGCAAAAAAACAAGAACAACTGAAGGCACAACCACAGCAATAATGATGATATGTACCCTCCACTTGTAGTTCAATTGATTAATGTGGAACAATGACGTGCCTGGCGTGCCAGTCGAGTTGGCTGAGTTGTTAATTTCCTGCTTTGTCTCTGTGTTCCCGTCCTTTTCTGGATTAGGTAAGCAGTCACTTGGGCATTTCTTACGCATCCTGATAACACAAGAAAATATAATTAAATCTATTTCCCAATACACATGATGACATTCAAGAATAAATTCATTACGTAATTTTATTTTCGGTGTTTTCTATCCAGTTAGTAAACTTGGAAACTTGAGTGTAAATTCCTGGTAGCTGATCTCTCCCGCAGCCTGATCCACAAGATACGATACCACAAAGCACTGATTCTCCCTGTTTCCCAAGTCCGAGTCCATAACTCCGTTTGCACACAATGGGTCCACCACTATCCCCCTTTGAAAGAGCATAAAGCAAGTTTTATTAATTAACTAATCGTAAGTGCTTTATTCATTTTAGCAACTCTCACTATAAAAGATTACCTGGCAAGTACCCTTTCCAGCTTGTCCTCCAGCACAAATAATTTTATCGGTAATATTAAATTGAGTCGCTATTGTTGTATTTATCATAACCCCTGATGTTGTATTTAATAGACCCGCTAATGCTATATTTAATTTAACTTCTAATGCTGAATTCATTGGAATCTCCCTCAACGAATCTTTATAGATCCTCTTGCACTCTAAATTAGGAACAATTGGCAATTGAACCTTTCTCAAATAATGGGAAGCACCCCCTTCCTCCTCAGTTTCGCCCCATCCAGTGGCAGTAACATTCCCAGAAAACTCTTCAGATGCTCTTGGTAAACTAATCCTGTTGACGTGAGCTGTATAATTGAGAGGCTCACTGAGCTCTAGGATTGCAATATCATTTATCCCCGACACAATATTATAATCTTCGTGAAGGTGAAGGTGGGCAATGAAGCGAACTTGTTCATTAACAGATCCATTTTCGCCCTCTAAAAAGTGTTTATGCACTCCAGCACTAATCTGAATTTCACTTGGTTTGATGTCGTCAAAGCAATGAGCAGCTGTCAAGATGAGGTCGTTTGAAAGAATTGAGCCACCACAACGAACTTCATCATCATGAGTTAGCAAAACTTGGTATGGAAATTCTCCGTCTTCTGCGTACTCTCCACCGACGGCGATCCTCTTCTCCCTGCCTATACGAAGCAATGGTTTAAACTCGCTGATATTAATTGCAATCTAAATACCTGAGTACATAAATAAGATCACAATGTATGTAAATTTTGTACCTGTTCGGATTTCTGAGATCCCGAAGACAATTCCCAAGCTACAACACAAATATCCCAACATGAACTTTAAACTCATCTTGAAATTTTGCTATCAAATCACAAAACTCAAATTTATAACTTTATTCTCGCACTTTGCTTTGGAAAAAAGACTGGAAGCAAGTGGTGAGGTCGATCTTCAATTCTTTACCTATTATATTGATGTCCAATATTTTGCCACATGCCACAAGAACATACACACTTTCACTGCTGGACTTGATGTATTTGAGACTGGAAACGTTGAATAACGTGTTATAAACATAACTGTGATTATCATTTTAGTATTGTATTCTTCCTTATTAGTCAATGGTCATACTTAAGATGGATTTACGGGGGAAATTTTTGTCGACTCTGTGAAACTTCCGTACGTACAATGTTAGTTGCAAAAGTGATACGCGTGGATGAAAAATAAACGATCAATTCTAGGCCAACTGGAGCTTTGCTTGTTTAGGCATAACATTTATTTACTTTAGTTTTACATTATGAACGATAAATGAGAGCGTGACAAATAATAAATTATGAACTTATACTTCCTTAATCTTTGGTCAATAAATGTCGACAATTTTTAATTAACTTTCACGTAAACTGGCATAACAAAGATCCCTCTAAACAACTCTCTCTTTTTATCTCGTATTAACTAGTTTAACTTTTCACTCCTCGAGTGGAAATAGTGAATTTCTGTTGTAACCTCGGACAAATTATACCAATGAATAAAAAAAAAATTGTTACGCAACATTGATACCTTTGATATTTCATGAAAATATTGGACAAAACCCATGCACATCCTTGTACGACACCTGCATTTATTCAGGTGTTGTCAATTCTCATTACCAAATGCACATCCTACGAGCAAAGTGAAATATTCAATTTGTTTGTCTGGTCAATTTTTACTTCAATATTAGCCCTTACAGGTGAGCAACTGACATCTTAATTATAATTTCAGAGGAGTTCCTCATCCCCTCATTTTTGAACCTCTCGTAAATCCGACCTGTCACATAATTTTCAAAATTAATTATTCCTTTTTTCAGTCCACAAATATTGGGTAACTTTTGTTGTAGTTAATATACCTAAGCGTTTTATCGTATTTATGTTAAGCGAGGAAGGCAATAATTCACAATGGATAGTTTGCCAACGGGGAATTCCCTTATCATGCGTTGATAACGTACAATATTGGCAAACTTATTTTTCCCTTCCCCAACCACTACGCAAATCCTAAATGTGACCACTCTTTTGAGGTTATAAAAAGGTTCGAAACAAAGTCGCTTCACAAGTAAGATTCACATTTACAAGATTAACGCCAAGGAGTAATAAAGTAGGGGTTAATCGACGAAAACAATAACTAAAGCCATGATCAAACCAATCCAATCATATGTTGTAATTTGCTTGGAAGTCTCATATGTTTTTTTATCATTTGCACCTTTCTCACGCTCCCTGCCAAAAAAATATTATGCATCAAAATTGTGCATTAATTCTTTTACATATATCGACCACCTTGAACGTTTATTTAAACAGGAACACATGTCTCTCTTAAGCCTACATCTGGCACAAAACTTTCGTTTCTCATTTGTCTGATGAAAATTAAAGTAGGATTATATCCATAGCTCGAACTGCATTTAACTAAAATATGTCCTCTTTAAAATATGTCCGAAAACTCGTAAATTTCTAGCTGGTTTTAAATTAATTTTTAGCTCTCCATCCCCTCACATGGAGCATGGCTACTAGTGCACTTCAAGTCTTCTCAGTTTTCAAATCCCTGGAAGCAGTAGACTGTGG
>JAHZNA010001362.1:0-24228 GCA_027743935.1 Sinodicranocentrus sp. ZH6
ATCATTTGTGACCCACTTTTTATCTGTATTTTCCTGTTCTCATTGCATAATTTGGTAAATAAGTAATATTGAAAACTTTTCCATGCGCATGTTGTAACTATTAAACTTCCACATCTCGGTATGACGCATGAGGCTCATCTGTTGAAGATTATTAACTGCCTAATTTAGTATGCAAATTCTTTCGTATACTTTTAGGGCATGTTCTTGCTATACAGCAAGTGCATATTATCCTTGATACAGCAATAATAGTACAATATTTTCTGATTCATTGGTGCTTTGACAGTTGAAAATGAATTGCATCCCAACTATCCCGATCTAAATAAAGTTTTCCAAACATTATATTTTACCTATAGTATCGAGATTTTAGATGATAGTGGTGAGGGTGACACGCATTTAATTCCATGGTACTCATGGGAGTTGTAAAACCAAAGTGACAGGGCTAAATATTTGCTGCTTGTTTGTTCGGGAGGATGCATAGAAATAGAGGCTAGAACCGCGGTATAGTACATCAAGCCCTTTTATATGGTTTAGTTTGTGTAGCTGAAATATTCAAATGAGGTTTCCAAAGTGAGGCTGACGGTTCGTCCAAGTAATTTCCATAATACCTCTACATGATGATCTCTCGAAGCTATTACATGCTGTCGAATAGAGTCATCCTAATCTACATTTGAATACTTCCAAGATCTCCAGCGTCAGACAACTGCTTTTTACTTTGTGAAAGACGGGCATAGTAATGATAATAGGGCAATACAGCATTTTAGGGATTTAACTCTGGAAAGTTTCACCATTGACCTAGAAAGGATATATGTATATATGCCAAAGCAAATCATCGTGCTTAAAAGTCATCCATTTGTTTTAAGTTATGCCATAATAACACCAATAAGAAGAACAACGTATATTTTCAAAAGAATAAAATCCCCCATCCATTCGTATAAAAGTGATTCCTATGACTTGTAACAGAATGAAATAAAAATGAAACACAAAATGCTGAGTTAGCTCTGCAACTTTTAAAGAAAAAAGGAATAAGTTGAAGAGGATGCGAACACGATTACTGTTTTCCTTCATTACTTCGGTTATACTTATTTGGTGGATGCTACTGCTAATATTAGTAACAGTAAACTGAATTTGCTTTAAATTAGCTAAACCTAAAAATCCAACACAGATTTTTAAACTCGAGAAAATGCGTTTCAATAAAACTGAATGGTGCTTAGTTTCTGAATGCACTTCTCCCCTTTGCCAATGAAATAACCATAATCATAATGCCTTCAATTCTTTGACATCATTTTAGTGTACGTTGAATTGAAATGGTGACATGACATTAAAATCGAATCCTGTAAGAGGATGTGAAAGAAATGTAGGCTTCTCATCTATGAATCATCTGCTTTATATCTTTAACAGTGAACTTTTATGTTATGCCTTTCAGCAAATTCCGTTCGTTAAACTTCCACTTTTCAGAATTGATTATAATGACAGTACCTTGCTACTATATGTGTGTGGTTTAGTCGTTTTTATTCCAAATTACACAAATGTAAGTATGTAGTGGTGATAATTTTTGAATTCAGTCACTGTACTTAAATGTTTGCGTTAACAGTTGTGCATAGGAAACGTTGCATGATGATCATAACTTACAACGTTTTAATAGGTTCAATCTTCGCCAGGAAAGATACTCTGTATTACATTTTTTATATCTTCCTCATTGCGAGGGTGTATGACGTGTTTAATTTTTGCCTTTTGCCAACGTCTCGTTACCCGTCACATTCTGACATGTTACTTTTGCAACTTCCGGCTTTGTTATTTTTCCAATAACTTACATTTTATTTGTCAAACAAAACTAAGAAATAAATGCCAAGTACTCTTTTTTCTTCACTGTTGATATTAATAATTACATCGGATACGACTTAATGTCATACTGCTGAATGCACGTTAAATAGAAATTTCCCCATTACTAAAAAGTAGGAAACAGAAACATTATAGTATACAGCTTTGGATTATAGGTCAGAAAAAACTATGCAGGGTGAGTTTCCTGTTTTATTGGATATTTTTTGAAAGGAGGATTAATGCATATGCATGAATCCAATTGGCAGTAAATGAGAATTCCATTTACATCAAAAGAAGATTCGGGAGGTATAGTTTCCTGTTTACTCACCAAATTGATTACTCTTGCAGAAGTAAAATTCTTGCAGTTTTACCGCCTTACCTTTGCCTTTTCTTCGAATACACAAAGCTCAACGACCAATTAAGCCAAAACAACCGTGAACAGATATAAAAGTACAAAAAGGAATGAGTAAAGAACTTGAATTAGAAAGTGGATGAAAGGATGATTATGAACGTGGCATGGAGTGATACGATGCAGTAAGCTCTAAACTTAGGGAAAACTCTGCTTAAATTAAGTGCACCCCTATAATGATGTCATGTTGGCTCTTGAATCCAAGCCTCAATCCTTCCCATACGTTATTGTAAATAGGGACTAATATTATCCCACAGGAGGCGAGTAAGTTGTTGCTTTATGTACTTTTGAAGTTGCATGAAACGCCTTCAAAAGAGAAAAAGGAAGAGAGAAGATCCACTTAAATCAAGAGTACAAACTAGGAGCTGGAGCCAAAACAAGCTCTCTAGTCATGAGATAGGAGTGCAGTTGAGGACAGATTTAGGAGACTGGAATATGGACACGGAGGAAAAGTCGATTAAGAGCTTTCCTGAGTTTTGCAAAGACTCTTTGGTAAACATACCCCGTGTATGGGGTATAAACCTTGCCACACCGCGTGCTCAAGTTTTTTATCCAGCTAGTGAGTAGTATATTAAAAACAAATGAGTTCAGTCTTGAGGAAAAAGTTGGCAGCAGTTTCAACAAAGATTGTATGCCAGTATGTGTGTACTGGTATTTACGAAATTATGCACTTAGGATGGGCTATTTGTTGCTTTTGATTTCTTCTGGAATTGCTTTTCCAATCATATTCTTAATGAACTCTTCTCTGCCGAGAACCTTATCCAAGAAATGACAATTGACACTTCAAAGCCATAGACATGTCTACTTCATGCAGTCATGGAAAGTTATCTCAACGCCTACATAATACTTGAAAGGTTCCAGAAGGAGAACCAGGTATTCCTTTGGGACTCTACCATATGGGGAGAAATGAGTTTAACGTTTTAGCTGATCGCTGATATATATATATATATATATATTCCCCATGCAATGAAACAATGCAGGATGCAGGTATATTACTTGTAACTAAAATTAAACTATACTTGTATAAGAAATTTCCAAAACACATTAAATACTTGAGCTTTAATTACGCTAAATAACTATGTTCGACAATTTTATTGAGTACAACTTACGAATGATCAAATTGCTGAGGAGTGTAGCTGGAAGGCAACAAACTAACACGAGTAAGTCTGCAATGACAAGATTTAGGAGGAAATAGTCCGTTGGACATTTTTTTGTTTTGATGATGACCGTGGCGACAACAATATTTCCGATTAGTCCCCACACCAAAACAACAATGTAAATTATTGTCCACACAATGCTTGATGGAAGAGTGTACCTCCAGTAAGGTTCCATTGCGTGGCAATATTAGTCCTTATTTTCTTATAAGTCTTCACTCAAAGTTCGTCATTTGGGGCACATGTTATGTTCCAACGATTTCTCCTTCATGCACTATTTTACTCGTAAAAAGTGTACAGTACAAATGTCGTTTTTCAATATTTGAACATTCTGACAAAAGTACTTTTATATTTAAATTGCCTGAAGAATATAAAATATAAAACTATCATTGTATGACACACACACAGTAACACTCCTATTCTTAAATGCGTTGTTCACCACTCCATTCAAGTTGTCCAGTGCCGACGCATCATTGGCGTCAGCCAAGGATATTTGACAAGCCACTACATTATTTACAATCCATGGAAAACTCAACAAATCGTGTGTGTCGTAAACAACTCAAGTCATGTCACGTTTTTCCTCTCGTAAGCCTAATAATTCAAAGAATTTCCTCCGTAACGATCGACATGAAGAGAAAGTAGCCACAATTTGTAAGAGGATTGAGGAACAACAGCCCACTCACCAGAAGTACACCATTCACCACCAATAAGTTCATCTTGTGAGTAAGTGAATCATACGAAGGGCTCAAATGCTCCAACAGAAATGCCACTGATTTAGCTCAAGAAAGGGCTCGGCTGTTGTAGCATCTCAATCCTTTGTTGGTTTTTCCAACTATGAGCGAAAGGAGACTCTCTCACCCTAAGTTTATCCAGTGGAGTTGGTGAACAAGACAAGAATCTCGTGAGCTGTGAGAAGAAGAATAGCCAAGAATAAAAGGAAAGCTGGTATGGTACTGGAGCAATCTTTAAGCGAAAGTTGAAGGAGTGTATGAAAATACACGAGATGAGAATGCGAATCAGGAAGACGTCGTGAGCACATTGAATACCCTGTGGTACGCTTCTTGATCGTTATGTAGTACTCTCATGAATGAACAAAGCAAACAGAGCGAACGACACCAAGATCAGCTTTTCCTCTGCCTTTTTTTCTGGTCACAGAGTCGGGAAAAAAATTCACGTACAAATGTGTGTATCGAGTAGAAAGCAACAAGAGATTTTTCTGGCTGTGCTAACTTCACGGTGGTGTACAAATACACGATACACCCAGGTTAATAATTCCTGTAAGAGTTTTAGGAAGGAAAGAAGTCATCCTGTTGGCACTTTTATGGGAATATTTATTGCATTAAATGTCTCATAATTTGCTTTGATACAAGTTGACAACTATATCCTGCGCTGGCAACTTTTTGAGATGATATCTTGAGACAAAATATGAAATATGTAGATTAACCCGCTACGCATAATTACTTATTTATTTAATCATGGTGTCGATTGATTTTGTTGTATTTTTAACTGCAACCTCATCGGTTTAACCATATTAATAACGGTTCGGAATGAGGTACAAAACTTGAAAACCAGTATATTTTTGATAGAATTCTAGTTAGCACAATAGTTGTCAATTCTTCATGCAGTTTGATACGTTTGATAAACCTGGTAAACCAGAAGTAGGAAAGAATTGAAAGAATCAACTGGTCTTTTAAACCCTTTGAATTTTCCAATATGAGAAATATATATATACATTACACATCACACCCGTCACGTAAAAGAAATTCCCATCTGTATGCTGTGTCGATTGAGAACTAAAATTGAAGGAGTCAATAAGCTTTACTAAAGGAAATAGCCTAACATCTGCTCTCCAATTCTGGAACCTGCCACCCGCAGTGGGACTGTAAATGACAGTTCATGTCCAATTCGAAGAAACAATCCCGGAACTTTCATGACACGTGATGTGTTTGGCACATTATTATGTGGCCAGTCAAACAAGAAACGGGAACGAAAGGGGATGTGCATTTCAAAGTATCTGGAGTCAAAATGTTTAGTTAAAAAGCAGTTTCTCAGCAAGATGTAGTCAGCATTTTAAGGGAATTTTATATTTGTTGAATTTCATATACTTTTAGCACGTGTGTTTTTACATTGCAAGTAAATGCATTTTCCGTAGACGATTCAACAATTCCAGCACAAAATAATCAAATTGAAAATATCAAAACGTTCACATTTTACATATTCTTTCACGAAATAAACTAAATTGCCTCTCGTTTAAAGTTTTTGTCATCTGCTTTTGACGTGTACATATGCGGTCAAAGCATTCCGCATCCATATGTCACAATCATGACAATATTGTCCAAGTCCATTTATGCAGATTGGCTCATATTAAAGAGTCATTTTGGAACCAAGGTAAATTGAATCCTCTCTCCGGACAATGGCCTAGCTAGTCTACGTCATAATAGTCAACGAGAGCAATATTTTAATAAACAAGAGGGCCGCAAGTAAAATGGAATGTTCTGAAATGTGCAAGTGCGGTACGCTATAAAGTAGCATTCAATTGCCCATTTCGCTCCATTTCGGAGATATGCAGATTATAGCCAAAACACGTTGTACATGCATTTCAACTTCCAATGTAGAATAGTCTTCCAGCTGCAATCAGATTGGTTCAGTTGAACTGGCTGTGTCGGTTTCCCTTGATGTTTCTTTTTTTCAACTGAAAGGAAAATTCTATTAGCAGTTGGGAAAAAGAAAGGCTCACTTGTTTCTTTTCCAATTGTGGGCTTGGCCCATTCCCGGTTGCTTTAATGATTGTGCCAAAGTCATTTTTATGGACAAAAGAGGGCCGATTCACATTCTGAGCACAACTTTCTTTATGAAAAGAGGCTCGAAAGTTGTGACACTTTTGTGCTGTTCTTCTAGCAAATGATACTTGTTATGGCTTTAGGTGGTCGTAAAAACTCTCAAAGTGAAATGCCTCTTTTCATTTTCTGCAAAGGGGATGGAGAGAGGAGCGAAGATATTAGGAACTCAACACCGGCACACACCATTGAGCTGCATACTGCACCGGGACGAGAGGATGATATTGTATATTGTGCATTTTATTGTCTTCTTATGTCAGTCAAGCTGTGGTCCTGTGTGCAATATGTATACTTGAAAAATGTAATGAATTAAGGTAGATTAGAATGCTGAAAATAGTGGCTAAAATAATCTTCGCACTTTAGAGCTCTTTCGGCTTTATTACTGCAGTTTGTTTTTCATTTCATCATTTTGTAAGATTGTATTGAGGCGTATACAACACAACTGCTGAGATTTTTATAAGGATGCGCTGCACCTGTGTGCGTTTACAACTGCGACTGAAGCTGATGTGATGACAGCATTTCGTAATTTTTTATATGTAGGCTTATGGCTAGTAGTAATAATGTTGAATAAAATTACGAAGGGATGAAAGGGATATCTGAACAGTGAATAAATATTCGGGCAAAGTTTCTTAATTAAATTAGTAATGAATGGGATTTTCCCTTAACATGATGACATTCTCAGTCTAGCCGATTTATAAAATTCAACCGTGACATGGATAGCATTCATTTAAAGTTTCCAAATAAACGTTTATTCAAATTTCATGAAAATTTTTGGAAGAATGAGAGTAATCCCAACATCCCGAGCTGGAAGTGTATATACAATATATTGTATGAGATTGTTATTCCAGCCTGTCATAAAACTTTTCCTATAAGACAAAAATTTATGCTTTCCTGTCATTTTCTCAACAGGTAAAAGTTGAGTAGAATGAAAAGCCATGTCATTCACAACCCCCTTTTTACAACCGTAGGGCAGGGAAACTTCATTTTTTTCAGATTGAAGTAATCACAAGTAAAGTATTTTGTCATTGAGAAGTTGGAGTTTTTATAACCACAATTCAGCATTGTTACTGTACGATCCTCTTTTGTCATCATGTTTATTGTTAGAATTCTATCTGGCATATAGGTTCATATGTTGAAATGAAGAAATTTCTTATTATTACATTACATAGCATGTCCCACATCCAAATCAAGCTAGGTCAAGTCATTTAGTGAGGGAGAAGAGAACAATGACCTATGAGTTAGGTCACGAAATAATATGTGCACAAACTAAAATTCCATTATAGCTCCTTCCAAAGTCTACATCTTTACTACATACATTTTCCCCTTGTACAATCACCCACCACTATACTTCCTTTATTAGGGCTGTTGTGTACAAACGGAAACACCCCCATGTCATTACACCAAAGGATCCTATGTGAAAACAACTGTCTATATACTCAAGTGCATATGACCTATACATGGCTACATTGAAACATGCACAAAATTCTCGCTTTTATTTCAACATCCACCCATTCTTTATCCAAACTGAAATGGGGAATCAGCTCATAAAACAGAAAATCTCTTGGCGAAGAAGAAAAAGTAAGGAATTTTGGAAGAAAAGTTGTTCCGTTGTAAAAACTACTTTTTACCGCACAAATAGAACACCACTAGCATTCATAGTGAACAGCAGTAAAACATTTTTTTCCGCTGTTTTACTAGCCAGATTTTTGTGCAAAGCCAGCAAAACAGTTCAAAGGAATTTCTTTAAGAATATTGTTTGGCTATTTGGATTAGTATTGGTGCACAGAGAATAAGTATCTCAACAATTGTCTACTCTTCCTCATTGCTCTATCGGATGATGGACAAAAAAGTCCAAGTGTGACACAGATGACCACATCAAAACTAGCAACAACCACCTAAAACTCTGTTCTCTTTTGCAAAGTTTGTACAGGGATCTGTCCAGAGAGGTTGGTAATTTCGGAGAATTCTGTTTGAATAACTATACAAGCCTGTGGTTATATGACTCAATGTATTTCACGGAAAAGCAGAGTTTTTTTTGCCCATTATATCATTACCGTTTCACATTACCCATGTATTATAGAAAATGTTCATGGTTGGATGGATAAATTTCTTCTATGATATCCCTATTGTGTGAAGTAGGGACTCATTGTGTGGAAAAATCCTGTATGTATGAAACTTGTGTCATGCTTAGCCTCTCATGATGAGGATTTTCAAAGCAATAACTTTCACCAGCAAAATGATGCAGTATGTGGTGAAAGTGGTAATCACCCTTGACCACGTTATACCGCGGTTGAGCGAAAGCTGGGGCGAAAGTTGGGGAAAATAAAGAATGAAGACTTTAACGTGCTCTTTAGACCTCCTCCTGACTTGTTACTGCTTTTGTTTGCTGGTTGAAAAGAGAGAAAGCTTTATAGTACATTACACAAGAAGAAAAAAGAGAGGAACCATGGACAATAGATATTTTATTGAGGATGCCGATGGCCGGTCATTCATTGGTATTCCTGGTTGGTTTGTTGCTTGCCACTTACATTTGCTGTGCATGAAGACAAGGAAGCAGATAAGAGTAAAATCGTTTTCTTACTGGCAGAATAACATTCACTTTGCGTAGTTTGGAAAAGGATTGTCCATTATGGTCATAAATAGAGACTCTAGTGTAGTATTTCAAAGGGATGAAAACCTCCACTGCACTCTGAGGGAATGATGTATGGAGAGATTTGTATTGTTGGAAAATAGGGCAAACCCATTTAGAGAAAAATGTAATTACAAATGAATCGATTTCAGATGTGAATCTAAATGGTTTTTGGAAGAGAGACTAATAAGAAAAGTTTCGCATGGACTGATAATTGCATCTGAAGTTGTGGTTAAGTTGAATCTGATTGAATTATTTGTTGTTGGAAGAGACTATTTAAAGTTGCTTCAACGCAACAGGCCATTACGGACGATTAAAGCTTTATCTTCAGAAAACACAAACTTGTGTGGTAAATTACTTGGAAATGGTTTGGTTTCACATTGTTTCTGAGCATTTCACGCTAGTCATGATATGATGCATGAGGGAATTTCCAATATTATATTTCACCATAAAATGCATGAAACATCAAAGCATGCATGAATTTGTCAACATGGCTGCCTGTTTCAGCACCATCATACCAAATTGTTTTGCTACTTCTATAAGAATCAATGAAATGTAGCAAGAAAGTTCCAGGGGATCTACGACATTGCAGCAGATCAGCTTGCTTTCCGTAGATCAGTTTCATACAATTCGCTGAATATCTCTCTGTTAACATTTATATTAATAAATATGGCGTGCATAACTTTCCCTAAAATATTTTTCCTGTTTTACAAAGTCACCTCATCTGTATGTAGATCAGTAAGTTGAATTCAATTTCCAATAAAACCTTTTACGTGTTTGTGGTTCCGTCCGAGTTTCTATTTTCTCTATTCATCTTTATTCTTCCAAACTCCATAATATACTGCTTTTATGCTCCCCATTGTGAATAATACATATTACACTAATGGGAATAGGCGTACTATTTCAAGTTGGAAGGTTCCAAGCGTTCACATAATGTGCTGGAATCCTTTTTCATACAAAGTATGCGTTACCCTTTGAACTATTTATTGGTCTTGTTACATATCTATGGTCGGTACAGCTTTCTACTGATACGCCCTCATAAGCTTCATAATATCCGAATTTTTCTGTTAGCAAAAAGTTTCTTCTCACACTGATATTCTTTATTTCCTCAAACTACTTTCCCGAAGAAAAAAATGAGGAAAAAGTGCTCGCAGCACTGTTCGGAAACGGATACAAGTAAAAAAAGGGAGCAAACTCTATTACGTAAACGTATCAAATGTGTGCAATTGTAGATTTACTATCAAGAGAAATAAAAATAACCCATAGAATGACTTTTTTTCGACGAGTAGCTATTTGTTATCTTGGACAGTCTCCTCCACAGCAGCTTGTATACGAGACGATGATGATGTGATAGGATACATGGTATGTATTATTTTAGATGGGATATGTTATTAGCTTATAGATTCATTCCGATGAAATATTCCCTTTTTTCTCTCTACAAGAGCTTATCGTATAAATATCCTCTCTACTCCATGTGCCACAAATAACTGGAAGTCCGGTCTGATTTCTTTGCCTAGCGCAAAGTGTACACAAGCGTAACACTCAAGCCTGTGTACACGTACGTATGTAAGCTGCCTACGCGGAAGTTATTGAGCTTAGGTCAGACGACAAGGAAGGATATTTGTTTGGAAAAAATGTTGAATATTGGAGGTAACTCGATAATCTCTGCTTCAGCTGCCCACTTATATACTCTTTTTTACACGAGAGGATGACCAACTTGGAGAAATAGAATGGTTCTTCCTTTTGTGTGTATGCATGTGTGTGTAGTATCTCCCTAAGTAGAATACATTATAGTATGCATAGTAGCCCTTATAAACTTGCTTATTTGCTTCAGAGATGCGAGAAACTTCATTCTCCTCACATTATTCATGAGCTCTGCCGAAGCTCGCTCTCTTTTTTCCTTGATGCTTTTCCTTTTGCATTAGCTTCATCCCAATCTCCAAGAGGGATTATATTTGGTGTGCAACTTGAGGGAAAACTAATGCAGACAGCCATAAGGGCTCAATAAAGCGATTTGTTTGTGAATAATGCAAGCGTGGTAGTTACAGATATCAGTACACTTCTAACGGAACTGTGAAGATTTATTTTATTTGACAGTTGCTGATACTTTAATGACTGGAGAAACCAATATATTACACTTTTTGAAGTTTAGGATTTCCACTTTGTCGATGAGGTCGAAACTGGAAGTGACTTACTAAGCTTTCTCAAAGTAATATAGAAGTTATGTAAAAGGAAAATAAATATGCAGACGTTGCATTGAAGTATTTAATTTGCATTTTGGTTTTTTGTGCCTTCATTTTTTCGCATCCAAGATTTATGCAAGGCATGAGTGGATATTTAATATGAGATGTGAATTTGACATGCGATTCACCAGCCTACGAAAAATAATATGGTGTTTAGATATACGTACTAATTTTATTTAACTGACCTGAGAAATAGTATGGCTAATCCAAGTGAAACTCTGAGCTCATCTTCCGGATAAATATCGTAGTCGAAATCGTCCGCAACTGAGGATGAAGTTGTATCCGTCGTGTTGTTCACAACAGAGTCCCAATATCCTCCAGTGGAAGTCGCGATGGTCGAGATCGAGTTTATAAAAGCGGAGGAAGGATTACCGGAGTGAACCGAGAGAGTGGAGGATAAACGCGAGCTCGAAGAGTTGGGTATCTGGTTCATGAAAACGGATCCCTGGTCATCATCATCTTCTGTGGGGAACATTGATATGTTGGAAACGCTATTTTGGGAGTAGTTCTGTAAAAATTGTTCCGATTTTGACAACAAAGGCGAAGCCGGAGACAGTGCTGCCGTGGCGGAATTAGATATCAGGGCTGCTGCTGATGGCATCAACTTTTTCCAGATGTCGTACGGTTGTTGGGAGAAGGAAGTACTGTGATCAGAGGAAAGTACAGGTGTTCCATTGGAGATGGATAGATTTGCTCCAGTTGAGTTAGCTGTGGAGTTTTCACTAAACCCCAGTTCATCCAGTGTGGACGAGTATGTCGATCGGGAGTCATCTACTGCCATGTTGCATTTACTTACTGAAAAGAAATAAATCAACTCGAATTACAAGGTATTCCTTAAAACTTGTCGTTGCAGGTAAAAATCAAAGCGTATTAATGATGCTTAAAGATAAGGACTGACTGAAAAATCTTGATATGCATGCACAACATGCATCTATCTGTATCCAACATAAAAATGCATTGGCACATGAATATTTTTTCTTAACGACAGTGACTAACAGCAAGTCAGCACATCGTCACGTTGCATTGCGTCTTGTTATCTACTGAAAAAACACACTCCACTGCACTCATCAACTCCAAACTTCCCCAATTTACGGAACATTTTACGAGTTATAAAATGATTTACGACTACGTCAAAAGCAGCCGCTATTCACGGTGAAAAAAGCACTCTTACAGTCAAGAGGATAATTTATACATGAAAATAACCTCTTCTTCCTCAGTTTTATGAATGTATGCAATATATCAAGTGTATTCTCTAGCTGCTTCAAGTTTCCTTTGAGATGCGTCCACTGAGAGAGCAGTATGACATCAAAGATGCTCACGCGACGTTGTTACATATCAGATCATGTTTTAATGAGAGCATATGGCTCGTCTGATGACAGCTGCAGAGTTTTTTTAAGCAGTGCTCAAAAGTAAGACCAGGAAAATTTCAAGATTAGCGTTGCATAAATGTTTTAGGGAATCATCGTTAGAAGCATTTGGGACAGACAAAGAATTAGACAACATGAAAATCCTGAAATGGGAAAACAAGCAACATGTAGAAATCTGAAGGGAAAGCATGCTGTATTTGTATTCATTCTCTTTCTTTCAGGATGCAGTGTTGGGGTAAAACCGCACATTCCAGAAACTTCATGTGCAGATTCCTCTCCTAAAGTTTGTAATAGAATGCTATTAACTATGCATAAATTTGTCTGCTTAAGTTGTGGTTTGTAGAAAAAGCTCTAGGTGGCCTATTTCAAATCATTTAGAGGATTTTAAACAATCTAAATTTTCTTCGGTGGTGCACTCGTCAAATTAGCGTTAACCATAGAGTGCAAGCTTTCACTTACGAAAATTACTACACTTCCGTTATTCGTTGTCTGTTTCCTGCAAAAAATAAGCGCAGCAGGCTATTAGCATTTTCCTCGGGAAGATGGAAAAAACCACACACTTAAGGGAAACGAACAGTAATGAGTAAAACTCTTGTCGTTAACTGTGTACCACTTTCAAGTACTTCCCATATTCATCAAGTCATAGTCACCATATGAATGTTGTTTTATTGCTTAAACGGTTCTGTTTTTTCCGGTGCAGTGAATTTATTACCAATTTGCGTTTCCCTTTCTCCACATTTCATTATTGCTCCAAAGCAAACATGCTCGTCAACCAGACCTATTAGTCATCATGTGCATAGCCGAGCGTATCTAATACGCCTAAACAACCGTTTCCGTACGAAAACCTGTTTACTGACCTGGATCTGATGTAATTATTGTGAAGTAGGTTAGTTTCCACTATCTGCTCCTTGTTGCTGTTATCTTTGGCTTAATGTGTGGTTTGCGGCGCAGCATTAACTGACATTTCCAAGTACCAAAATACCATGAATGCTTAATCAAAGCATCTGGTTTTACTTTCATTTCCTGTTATTCATATTTTAGCTGCTAGAGCGAATTTACGTGCCTGCTGGGAATTTCAAGAAAATACAGAAATATTAACGAGTAAATGCAAGATTATACATCTAATAGTGTCCTATACAACATTAATTGAGACTAGAGGATTTTTCACTAAACGAACCCTATTGTTTTTAGATTAGGACTTTTCTGAACGATATTTTTCCTCAAATCGAACATTTTCACCATTCTGCTAATGACTTTTTAATACCATAAACATCTTCAGCACTTTTCATCTCACGGAAATACAGATGCAGTTTAGGTACAGGAATTTGTTCGTTAATAGTAAAATTGATGCTTCAAATCCGATTTGTTTGTTCAACTTGGTCGTTTCTACTGTGAATTTGGAGATTATATGCTTGCTAGAAAGCAAATCGCGTCACATATTTCGTAATTTACCAAGCGGAATTTAGCAAATGGTAGTGGTAATCTACTCTGAACAATTTGATACGCGTTCTAGTCATCAAGAGTCAACTAAATGCGACGTAGCAAACTAAGCATTAATAGTTTAAGAGAGAAAGACGTGTAAATGAAAGGTCCAACCGCATAAACTTGTGAAACGAAACGACTATTTCATGATACAAGGACTCGACGCAGATGACTTTGACATGAAGAGTAAAATAGAATCCATACACTCTATCCAATAATGTAAGATGGAAGGTAAAACCGCAAGACTAAAACAATTTCACAGCTATTGAATGCTTTAGCACAGCTGAAAAATTTATGAGCATATCTATGTAATTATCTCTCTGTTCAAATATGAGCCTATATACGTACGTACGCACATACTGTCCCTACAACCGCTTCCCTCATCCATTCATAGGTTTCCGCTATTTTGGTCTTTTGGCTTCCATCTATTACGAACAATAATGTATCTTGAAGATTAGAACAACTTCTCACAAAATAGCTGTAGAAAAAGTCATGCAACATGTCAACAACACAAGACTTTTTGGCACTGCGTCTTTCATCAAAATCAGCCAACAAAGCAAATAATACCTACTTCCCCAGCCAGCAACTCTTTGCCTGCCATGTTCAAGAGGGAAAATACAATTTATTACGTCCTTTCATATTTCCTGAATGAGAACATTCTTGGGGATATGAATTGGTCCTTGATCAGCAACATCAAATATATATGTGTTGTATAACAGGCTCACTTGGTTGGTTATTGCCATCTTAAAAATGGGGGGAAAGGGGCGAAAGGGAAAGAAAGAATAAAACTATATATTGACGAAGCCAGGCTTTTCTTTCGTTCAAAGCACAAAAAAGTTATTGCTCTCGACACAAATGCACAGCAGAGGACTATCATCAGTAGCATCAAAATTCCCAACCCATCCTTACCCACACGTTTTGCTAGAGAGACAGCAAAGATTTTCATCGTTAGAAACGGTGCACTTTGTAGCTATTCAATTGTCCGCCATTGTTACTCATGAGAGACGTATAAAAGCCATAAAACTCATTCCATCCCGCGTTTTTCCAAGAAAGGGTTTCATTTAACAGAGTCGACAAAGGGAAAAGACTATTTGCATTATTCCCATATCACACCCATCCATTTCAAAAAAAAGTACACAGATAAAGCACATGCCATTTTCAGGTCGGCAGACTTCTACTCTGGGAAAAAGTCAACGAGCCAGAAAAGAATGGTAAACTACCCACTTGAATGACATGCATCAAAAGCGATCATAGCTATTACAAAGCCCCTTTCACTTTTCCTATTTTGGAATGGACTCAAAACTCCTGCTAGTTTTTTTTAAAAAAAAAACCATCTGGCTAACTTGCTCTGGCATTAATTGCCAATGATGAAAATATTTTAGCGAGCTGGACAATCAGCAATTTTTATTAAAGCGACTCAACGACGACACAAAAAACGCAATAAACTACAAACCAGACAGGTTGTGAATGAGGGAAAATAATCATCATCGTGTTCATCTACTTCGCTCTGTTTGTTTCCTTTCTTGAGTGCAAAATCCCAAGTCATGCATCATACATTATAAACATGACTTTCTTCCAAGTAGGTAGCTAGGTCAGTGCAGATTACAGATGGTTTTTACGCCATGTGTATTAAATCCTGACTCGGACACTGGAGGCTTTTTTATGTATTTTATTTTTCCAAGTCTCTTATTCCAGTGTACTTTATGTCTGTTGGTAGCGGGGATGACATAACCGTAATGTATTTACTTACTACTTTCACCAGACTCTCAAGCCGCCTTTCCAAGTTCATAGGAGATAGCGACCAAGTGGATTATACTCATGTACAAAATATTTATTCCGAGTGTAATATGGTGTAGCAGTGCGTTTTTTTGATACATCTTTTTGCTAAATGGCTCACTTAAAAAGTCATATGCTCCGTCCCGGCCCAGCTGCACCAGGGTATGAGCATCAGAGGCATGTGAGCGTACAGATTGGATGCATGCAGCGTGTAATATGGCCCCCTAAAGGTATACTTTGGACTTGCATGGTTTTCATATTGAATACAACTTTCACTTGTAAAACGTTCCGTTGCCTTTTTATCGGTCTTCTTTTAAGATGCCAAAATATTACTCTATCTTCATGGGAAAATATCCCTCCAAAAAGAAAAGTTTTTTTTCTCTCTTCACGTCCGTGATCTATGCTTATACGACACAGTTGGTGTGTTTCGCTCTCTACTAGGCCTAATAACATTCCTTCGTGATTGAGTGTGCTTGAGCTGGTTCTAGTGACCATTTCCTACCTCAATAAATCCCTCCTTGGAAGGAAAAAAGTAAGCAAACAAGGAGCCATAACCCATAACCGTAGAAAATTCTCGCGGTGTGTTATCGTCTTCTTTGATGGTTGGGAAAAAAGCTGGCGAGTTATGGCTTCATACAGAGGCTTTCTATATTGCTCTATCAAAAACGTTTGAAAACTTTCAATGGCCAAGTGAAGAGCTGTGCTTCGATAAACGATGAAAATCATTTTCCATGAAAATGCCCAAAATATTTCCTGAACCATGAGATCCTTGTAGATATGCCGAAAAACTCATACTGTGATAGGAGATTTGACTTTGGTCATGGTCGATCCTGCTACCTACATGGTTTTCTCGTTTGGGTAGAAATGAGTTTGTTCCATTTTGCGACAAAATGCTGATTTATTTCGCAACTTTTTGTGCCCTATTTCTTTCTCTTGTGTTGGAGATCCCAACTTGGGATCCACATTGATATCGTTTATTTGTACCTTAGTATATTTGTAAGTGGGCTAGTTAAAGCTTTGCGTAAATGGGACCTTATTAATCAGCCAACCCGTTTCACTTTATTTTCTTGCTAAAAGCCACTAAATTTTCCTCAACAATCCTGCTGAAATGCATAGTTACATTCCTGACTCTCGTAATGCGCCCTTTGTACAAACCACCATTGGATTTACTGACTTTAAGCTAGATTTATACCGACAATTCTATCCTCCCTTTGTAGTCTAAGGAATGCGACTGCTGTAAAGGAGGCGACAGTTTTAGTAATCTAGTGCTGTAGGCATCACCAAAGCAAATCACTAAACACGACGAAGGCATGATGTCGTTTAGTGGTTTTGTAGTGGATTTTTTTTCACCGGATTTCCACAAATCGTTGGAGCCCTTATTATAAGGATATGAAGGAGAAGCTCTGTATCACTAGGAGAAACTTCTTCAGGGGACTTAAGAGGTGATCAAGTTGTAAAATATGTGAACGTTCAACGTTACGCGTTACTTGAAGGAACGACCATTTATCCGCCCATTTCCTCTTTTATTCACTTTTTTCGCACTTAAACTTTGGATCAGAAGGAGATTCATAAGAAAAGGGAGAAAGCAGGGGAGAGTGAAATAACTACAATTTTTGTCTTCTTCAATATAGTTGATAGTTGGGATTATAAGGGTGAAAGTAGTATTTGATTTAAAATCCTTGAAGTGGCACTTGCAGAAAAGAGGATTCCGGACGGAAATACACTTATGGCTAGGAAATAATAGAATGAAAGGATAATAGGAGCTTCAGCTCAGTAATATCAAACTAAGTGTAGTAAAAATTCGTAAAATATGAAAGCAGTGGGGAAGGGTAAGAGCAAAGGGAATATATTTTGACTTCCCTACAACGGCATTTGAAGGCAGCGGTATGGCTTTGGTAAAACGGTACAAGCTTTAGCGCTTGGTAGCTATCACTATCAACTCGAAAATATTGTTGAATACGAGCATACCTCAATTTCATTCCTGAAAATTATGCATCTACAATCATCTACATGCAATATTAACATTTACAAGCATATGTCAAAGGAAGGTTTCAATTCATTTTTGAATTGAATTCAAAGGAAATATGGGATTCGTAGCATTTCTGAATGCATAAAATATTTCTCGTGAACAATTCCAATCAATATCTGAATCTGACTTTGACAATATTCAGGTGGGTGTTGACAGTTTGATTGAGTCAAAGGCTTGAAGTTCTTGACAAATACCCTTACACTTCACAGCACAATGACATGAGTTTAGATTGAAATTGAGAATGACTTATCTCATTAATGCATACATGATGCATGCATAGCATCGGTGACTTTCCTCTTTAAAATGCGTAAGTGCTAGTAAATTTAATAAAACAACTTCAAATATGTCAAAGTGAAACGTTCTACGAGTCAAGGAATGGGTTAAAGAAATTTCAGATAAATCCTTTTTTCCGAATAATTCTGAGTATGGGATAAATGTGGTGGTTTTTGTAACAATTTGAATGCAATGAGCATTTATTTGCATAATTAATTTGGCTTTTCTGCTTTTTTGAAAGTTTGTATTTTTTGTTCTAGGTATTTGCATTGCCCATTTTACTGCAAATTTTTCTAAAACATTCGTTCAACTTACAATATTTGCTTTTGCTTTGGTTCCTTTGTTTGCTGTTGGGGTAAAATTTTCAAAGCTAACTGTTTCCTTTTGATCTTGCTTGACTTAGTGTTTCGTAATGAAAATTCACTTAAACAAAAACAAACAAAAATTCAATCCAACTCTTACATTACAAGGACAAATAAAAAGTCGCCGAATTCAACCTTGCAAACTGTGTTTCGCTGAAGAATGCAAGTGAAAATATGCTTAAAAATACACTTGTCATGACGGATTATATACTTCATTAAAATTGCACATTACCCAACTAAGCATAGTTCCTGAGATTCTATACATTTTCTTAGAAAAAAGCGACTTTTCCAGCTAGCAGTGGAGTAATTTCCTTATTGCATAATACGTAGTTCTGCATAACTCGTTAAAAATATATTTATGTTAAATATTCATTACGTAAACTTTTAGTCTAAGTATATCCTACTCTAGAAGTTCTTCTACAGTCATCTCATGTAGTATATGTCGACTGAAACAATGTTAAAAGATTCATTGTAGGACTGAAAAAGCAGAAATGCCAAAAAGCTGTCATCCCCTCTGAAAAGTTGAAAATATGACATGTATTTACACGTGAAATATAAATAGAAAACACGTTTAAACTTTTAGTAAACTGGTTGTTGATTGCGAGGCAGAGGCAATATCATGTCATTCAGTGTCACTCTTGTCCGACATAGTACTCTAGTCAGGAAATTGACTCTTGTCAGACACCTACTATGCACTCGAAAAAGTTTCATGTGGGCTTTACTTCAATATATGTATGAAAGCTAAATGTTGACGTTTGATAAAAGTTAAGCATTCCTAAGCTGGGTTGGTTTTGTGGGTATTGGGGTGGGTCACTGATAAATACATTTGTTTTTCTTGCAAAATTGTTAAACATTAAATTAACCCTATCCAAAATCATGTATTCATACATTATAAGATATGTAATTTACAAATACGTGTGAATATCTTTCTGTGACTAAAATAACAAATTGTGCTTTGTGCTTCTTTCAGAAGAAAAACTTTTCTTTGTTATTTAGCATGTTATTCCTGCTACACAATGAACTTACTCATTCGATTCGCAGTCTCTTCAAATTCCATCAACTTCTATTCTTGTGCACAATACACTTGCAAGAATTCCTTTCAAGAATAGAATTAAATACACGGATTTTTCTTTCAGTTTTATACACTCTCCTTCTGACATCCAGTTTCACAGGAGTTTATGTAATATATACTGTGACTGATGTTGTAAAATGCTAATAGCCTCTATCCAATCTCGATTTCCTTGAAAACTTTTTATGACTGTGACTGATCTGCATATCCTGCTTGATGCATGCCTCCCTGCATTATTACTCTCATTTCCTTTTCCGTCACAAACTTTATCCGTATCCTTTTCCCTCCAAGAAAGTTTCCCTTGGAGGAGACAATCAACCAAATATACGGTTTAGTTTGGAATGCATACCTAATAATACTTTAACATGGGAAGTGCCATGGAATAAGTTGTCATTTCAAACTTTTTCTCTCTCTTTTACTCCCTACCCTATAAGTCCAAAACGCCATAGAGAAATACCTAAAATACGAGTGGATGTACGTAAAATACGGTTAAACGAGCATCTCCTCTTGTTTACTCTCTGCTGTGGCATTCTTTTCTTTTAATATGATTATTATTTCCTGGGATAAAAGCCGATAAAATAGGGCCACTACCATTTCGGAAGGATCCTTTTCTTACTTTTTGATTTCACGCATATGTACTTAATGGGGAAAGGAGAGGGAACGGATGTACAAAATACTTTTTTTGCTTATACCGAGGAAAGTGGTACATGGGAATATAAAAAGTATCGATTTCAATCCTACAATACGTACTTACTTGGGACAACTCTTAGCTAACAGAGCCAACCACAACATTGCCTATCTTGTCACTGGTCGTTTTTACCGCTGTCAACAGAGAATGCAACTTTATTTCTTTTTCCTCCTTTCGAAGGAAATAGAACTTGAGAAACATATCCCACTTTACTCCCATCTGCTCCCATTTCCAATTTTTCTATTATTTGCCATTCTCTAAAGTGTAAATAGAGAAGAGAAAGCCTTTTAGCAGTTGAGTGAGTGGTAACTCAAATGAGAAAAGTGGAAGTACGACTAAATCGAGAAGAGAATACAATAAGACAAGAATGTCTATATAAATATGAGCAGTTTTTCTGTAGCCCGCTAATTTCATACTTGTATCTTCAACTTACGTTTCTCTGTAACGTGACCAATCGCGAAATGGAAATACTTGGGGTGTAATGTTTGAACGAGAGCTGATTCTTGAATTTATCTGGTTTGTTTGCGGATGGAAAAAGTGGATAACATTTGGGAAAAGATGAAAATTCTCCTTAGCTTGTCGACGCCACAAGGAATCAATGACGTTTATGGATTTAAATAAATGTAATGCTGGGGCGATATTCACTTACATAATATATTTATAACTAGGACGGTAAAACTATGCGAATTTCTACTCTCTATGAGGAAATCTTTTCATTGCATTCTCAGGAATCAAAGCGAAATAAAACGTGGAATTGTTTTGACACAGTAGTTGAACAATCTAGATTCTTTTCCCCCTCTCGAATAGATAGATTCAAATATAAAGGGGCTCCCACAATTGCAAAAAGAGTGGAGAAAAAAGTGCAAAAAAGTGAGTGCATGTGAATAATAGGGGGAAGAACTACCTTAAATAATATAAAATGTGAAAATGTCTTGAAAAAAAAAGTTTTTTCTTGGTTTCTTTCATGCAGCGACTCCTTTTCTTCGCTTCTTTTCCCATTTTCTGGCATGCTGTAATATGTTCCTCGCCCACATGCTCTTGGCACCCATGGATAAGAAATTATATCTGTTATAAAACCATTCTTGACTTTACAACAGGGAGAAAGGGAGAGTACGAGATTGTTCAGTATTAAATATAAGGACATACAAAATAGGCAGTAGAGGATGCCGAGGGAAAAGGAGTGAGCAAGAGTTTACAAACAACTTAAACGTAACATGACATCGTATTGCAGTGGCAACTAAGCGGCAAAAGCACAAGTGCTATCATGGCTTTGTGACACTAATATGAAATTTTGTAGTTTTTGGGCCATTTCCTACCTCAATAAATTCCGTAGTTTCGTGGTACTACACACAATTTTCTACCACTGCATCGAGTTCATTCCTGTCGTCACTTGCAATTTTACTCTATTCCATTTTACCTTTTTATGCACCATAAACACAAGTAGTGTGCGGATGGGAACACTGCCACTTAGGGAAACTTTTCTAACAACTTGTGTAAGAGAGAGAACAAAACCTACTACTTTGAAGAGATACACTTTGGCTGCAGCAAACGAGCATTAAATGGCCGTTTACATTAGAGATAATTAAATGATGACAAATAAAGTGTTACTGCTCTTTAGTGTTTGCTGTATTCATATGTAAATGGGCTATGAGAGAAGATAACGATAATGATGTTATAGCACTAATTATGTTAAAACTTTCGGCACGCAGTACAACTGGTTTTAATATTGGATGTTGCACATTTCGTGGTGCAAAACATGAAGATTTGCACTTAAAACCTCATATGTAGGCTGCCTTTATTGGTCTGGATAGTGAAAGTGTAACTCGGCAATTGGAACACTTGCTGATCAATATGATCATTCCTACTTTGTATGCGGAGCATGTACCAACTTTTATAATCCCTTACTGGAGACTGAGAAATTGATCTAAAATGAAACCCAAAAACTTGTGAAGTGTGAAGAGTTATACATGCTATTCTAGGCGTTCCAGAAAAAGCGTGACAAGATGCACAACAGTTTGAATTTGAATTAATTAACCACATGTACTTTTTGCTGCAAAAGGAAACCCGCATTTGAGGTTTTGGCAAGCAAGGGTAGTGATACCTAAATCATGCGATTGCGATCTGACTTGTTTGGTTGCTTTTTTGTTCGGAGAGTAAGTTTAGACAAGAAATGTTTAACCCAGTTGAGAGACTTTAATAGAATGTTAAGTGAAAGTAATGATACTGCAATAAATTGTGAATTGCCCGACGATGTTCTTTAAATGGTTCTTTAGCCGTCCTTTAAAAGGGATCGTTGTAAAATACTGCGATCAGAACGTCCCACCTGAGACGACGTGCGCTATTCACATAACCTTGTACATTACAAGAATCGAAGATAAAACTCACATTTTATCCTCTATATCATTCGCATGTGAAACTCTACCAGAATTCTCTCGCAAAACACGTGCGACCACTGAGATTCGGCCGATTGGGGGAAGTGGTGGAGGATACATAGCCTACATTTCATGTTTCTTGAAATTTTGTGGTTTGAAAACGCAACATACTATAGTACTTCCAAAACTTTTAGAGGTATTGATCAAATAGGGTTTCGTTTAAATGGGATTTACCAGCAAACCCTTGGCTTACTTTTTACTTTCTCCTGTTCATGTTTTCCCATTTGAAAAAACTCAATTACGGATTCCTGTTAATAACCAGTTGTGGTTATTTCTTGACTATGAACATCTAGATCTGAATTGATTTCATTCAGGAATGATATACACTGTAAATTTATTTTCTTTGGTGAACCGCAATGTTGATATAGTAGGAAACAATGAGATTGATTTCCCAGTTACTATTTACAGTGCTTCCGAAATGCTGCATAAATCTGTGGTACTTTGTGGTTCTCTGGAACCATCAACTGAAGTCAAGACATTCTCCGCAATACTTTTGGGAATCAAATCAAGATCAAGTTCTTCGAATTCGTTAATAGCTAAAGGTGTTGTCGACATCTGCTTTTTCCGACATAACGGTTCTTTACGGTTAAATTAAAAGGGATACCTCTTCAGGTTATTTTTACACATAACATTTTTTATGGAGAAAGTAAACACAGTACCGTTGAATTTATTGGAAGTGATAGTAATAATCATATTCTCTTTATACCTGTGCAATATAAAAACATTGTCTTCTTCATGTATCCGTTCATTCGCCGCAAACTGCACAAACGTATTTGGGTTGTGGTAACTGTTTGCAAAGTTCTACAAATACAGGATATTTCGAGAAGGAAGTTATGAAGTACGAATAAATCTTATGGTAAAATGTTCATAGCGTGCATGGAGAAAGTAGCTTTTGATAGTTCTGACTCTGACGACATGTATTTCGGTATCAGTATACTATTATTTTGAATTTTTACTACCGATTTTCCATCAGTAAATAATACTTTCATCCTTTTAGCTTACTTTTGATGATTAAAATGGCATTTTTAAAAATCCAATAGTGAATATGTAGCTTACACTAAAAAGTCTTCATTTTCAAACATAATTTGCTTGAAATGAAGCCTGCATAACTTGAAAAGTCTTCATGACGTTTGAAGATTTGTAGAACCTTCAACCTTCTAATGTAAGACATATATTTATTAATAATACCAATTTATACCTATTGCCTGATGAGTAGACATTTTCTCAAAACAGTTACCGTTGAAAAAGAATACGGTGATTTTTTAGGAAATCACACAACTCAAATAATGTCATTTCCCCCATAACCACGCACAGCACTACAAGGGGCAGAAATATGATATCCTGAAATATAAAACTAATGAATAAGTCACATTGCATACTTAAGGGAAAAACTGAGAAAAGTGGAAATCAATGTGGAAATCAGATATCTGCTTTATATACGAATCAGTGGAACCAAAAACATTGATAATAATACCATAAATAATGAAAGAGGATGGAATAGGTTTCTTAATAATATCAAACACCATTACGATGCGGTGCTTATCCATAAAATTAGAAAACTCGAGAAGAACTACATTCACATGGCAAGAATAGAGAATCACATCAAGTTCACGAGGAGATGCAAGCACTTTAACCTAATACCACCAGGACTACAAATGAA
>JAHZNA010001363.1:0-32100 GCA_027743935.1 Sinodicranocentrus sp. ZH6
TATCAAGCAAAGTAGTTCAACTAGCTTCAACAGTCTCTTTCTCTCTCTCTTTGTTTCAGGAAATTCCAGTATGGAAGGAATGAGTTCCCTCGTGGCTAACAACGAAATGGTTCTTGCATTATGTTCGAGTTGAGAATCGCTCGAATAATGTATTCTTTTAAAACCGAAATGTGTATACATCCCTCCATATTCTTTGTCGTTTCTCTAGAGCTGCTTAGTAGTGTTTCGTAGTATCGCAGTGCAGTCCTGTAATAACATATGAGCACCCGGATGTTCTCTTTAATGTATATTCCTCCAATTCTTCACTACTAAAGAAGCCTATGCTGGATGTTCTTTACAAGGTTACATAATACTAATGTGAACATTTACCTTGTTTTATGAAAAACGGAAAAGTTAGCATGAAGCTGAAGTCGTGTATGTAGGCCTGCACGTAAGAATCCACGCATTTGGAATTCATTCTAGGCAACACGGCACAATAACTAGCTAGATTATTAGCATTTGCATTCTTTATCTCAGCTCCACAAGCATTTCAACTGTTAAAGCTCTGCTTTCCAAGTCAACCATGAATAATACATAGACTCGTTTACAGTCTCAAATTGCTTTCAAGGTGGTCATGCGATAGGATCCACAGCAGCTTGCTTTTTCCTTACAAATATTCACAAATTTAAACATACTCCATCACACACGTGGGCAATATCTGTTTTTACGTATTTCTCCAAGAAGAAGATAGTATACTATTTCCTTACAAATATTCACAAATTTAAACATACTCCATCACACACGTGGGCAATATCTGTTTTTACGTATTTCTCCAAGAAGAAGATAGTGTACTTGTACATCCAGGAAGTTGAAAGCTCTTAGCATGCTCACACACTTTTATCAACTTCATAAAATATTTGGCAAGGAAAGTGTACGCATATAGCGGATAATTTCCTAAGCTTTCAAGTGTTCCGTAGGATATTCCTAGTCTTGTAATAAAATGCTTGAACTCTTTGTAATTATTATTCTGGTGAATATGACTACAACTACAATCTTTCCAGCATCAGCTGCATATGAGCAGTCTTGTAAAGAAAGAGAAAGCATTCATTACTACAAGACGAAGCATGACGAGTAGCCAAAAGAGCATGAGTTTACCCAGTCGTTATCTCCTTTGCTAAAGTGAAAGGGAAGAGGAGGACAGGAAAAGTTTTTCTTCGAGTTGGACAAACGATGATAGTTTTAGCGAAAAGAAGAGAGGGAAAGAGGAGGAGGATGTTGAACGGAAAACAAACTTAAATGAATGTACGCCTCTCTGTATTTTAAGCATTTCTCACAACCATTCCAACTTCTAGTGGTATACTGAATTCCTGGTAATAAAACGTTACAAAGTGAAAGTAAGCCGGAAATGAGGGTGTAAACAAGTTGTAGACACGACACTCTTACAACTTGTCTAATTTGAAAGTGATAACAAGCAATATAATTCTATAGGAGAGATGAACCAGCTCTCGTATATGTATGAGGGTGTAATTTTCTTTTTGTCTTTTCTATTTTACAGATGACCAACTATCTGTGGCACTAGCAGCTGGTGTAATTATCGCGAACAAAACTTGCCTCCTTTTCTGCTGTCTCGCCGTATCGGAATGAACTATCATGTAGCTCTCTCTCATCCTGGTTGATATGAAACTCTAGCAGAAGAGGAAGCCCGTGGATGAATATGATAAAAGAAAAAGTTGAGGAATGTGCGTATTTCCAGAGTGTGTAATCTTGTAAAGGGTGGTCACAGGAGGAGACTTTGATATCTACACTCATCATCCCCACACTTGAGCAATATATCCAAGAAGAATTTTGATTTCTAGCGAGACAACACACACACACCAAGAAAGTTATCCGTAGTAAACCACGACGAGTCTAATACCGAAATCAAAGCTACCTCATGCTGACAGCTCTGGTTAACTTTCATCAGATTACCAAGTCTTAAGAATAACGAAGAGGAAATGTCTGACAAGAAGGGAATCCACCAAGATTCATGATTTTCTGCAGTAAAGTCTTGTCATGATATGTAGCATTGAGGTAGCTTCTAGAAGGAAGAGGAAGGAATTTAACTAAGAAAAGTAGTTTTTATGCGAGCAAGCACCACCGGGGAGGGAGAGCTCCACTCTTGCTACATCCTTTAGCACACTGGTTGGTGTGCAGCCACAATTGCCATGTCTTCGTTTTCTGAATCAACGTCGCCTCGAAGCTACTCCACCACACAGTTCCTTCTCATCATTCTTTTCCTACTGCTCACCCTCCTTTCCTGTGTTCCAGCTTTTGACATATGTAAGTCACTTTTCATTGCTCATTGTTTTCTGACATTGAACGTGTTGGGTAGTCAGAGACCTTCATCAATTTTTGTCACTGAATTATTGAGATGGTTGGCCGAAGGGATTTTCAAACTCTTTAGTTGTGCACATTCCTTCATTGTTTTTCACACGTTGAGAATCCATCTGTGAGTATAATAGTCTTATTCGTTTCCAAACTTCTGTTCTGTTAATGTGCCAGATTTTGAGTAATATGAAAAGGCAAACAGTGCATTTTGCGAAGAGGCAAGGCCCAAGTATTTCATTGACGAGGGAAGGCAGCTGTATTGTCTGTCTTGAAGAAAAAACTGCCTCTCTTTTGGTAAAGTCTTCAAGCGTGATAAGTTGTTTTCAGAGAATTAATGGTTTCCTTACGTATGCACATTGTCATGTGGGTGGTGTAAATGTTGCATGTATCCATGAATTTAATGAGAAAAGAAAGATTCTTTTGGGTTAACCCAAGGGTTATATGTGTAAATATACTTGGAAAATTTGTTACATTGCGTTTACCCTAATAGACTTGTGGTTTTTGGGAAGCTTTCCTCTGCTGCCTGTTCTCTTAAAAGTTTTAGACTTCCCAACCAAACATGTTATTATTAAAGAATTCATGAAAGACATATGCCACAATAAATGGTCTTGTCTGATTATTTTCATGTTGTCTGTGTTCCCCACATCGTTGTTTTTTCCTTGGATAACGGGCTATTGTGGTGATGGACTGTCATTTATGACAACGACTGATGAATCCACCATACAACGCAACACACGCACACCTCCTCATCTCCGTTGGACACGTTTACTCATACAGCACACTGTCAGGATGCGTTGGGAATGGAAAATGGTCAAATTTCTGATACAGATCTGTCCTCATCCACGTCCTTTGAAATGGGAAATGTCGGTCCGCAGAATGGCAGGTAAGGCTTTTGATGTTTATTAGATTATTAAACTTTTTAATTAATATTCTTCCCTTGGTGTGGGGATACATGTGTATCCTGCACATGGGCTACTTTAATGCTAAAAGTTCATTTTTTTCTTCAATTATCCTGTCATCACCACATGCCCAAAACTCCACAAAACAATGATATGACCTACGACCACGTAAAATCAACAGAGGAAGTTTTTAAACTAATATTTAAGCGTTTCCCTTGCATTACTTGTATTAGCTAAACATTGGTTAATTTAATCATTTTCAACTCTATATCATCCCATTCAAGAGGTGAAGATGAAGGGATACATAACGGAAAAAATAGTATATCCCTTAGTTTTTTTCGTAGATGTAAACAAAAAAACCCACCATGCATCTGTCACTCCCGTGTTGCTGTCAGTCAACACATGACTTATGCAACCACCTAGAAAGGCCAACAGGCTAGAGCACCAGGGTGAATTTCTACATCTCCTCTCTACAAAGCATCTACACATTCAGAGAGCAAAGTAATTCTTCTTTAATCCGAAACATAAACTTTCCAGACTTTTTTCCATACCGACCGAGTAAACTGTGAACACTATGGTAAGCCTAGTGTGAGGCTTTATTTAGGTGTATTCATTTAGTCAAGTAGTCATATATGCATACAAGGCCATTCATCCATCAACCAAAACAGAGCTTGAGAGACATGAAGAGAAGGCTCTTTCATTCCCTGGAATGATAAGTAAACAGGCAGACTATGGCGTGCTGCTGGAAAGAAAGAAAAATGGGACTGGTTCTATTTTTTAAAAACCGTTGGAGCTAAACTTGTTTGACACTTTGGCTCTGTAGGAGCTTAACGTAATCCTGAGAGTTATTAGCTGCTACGTAAAAGAAGCATGTTACGTGTGTGCTCAACTTATTAGCTGTAAATAGGACCGGCTGATATGCAAGCAGATGATAATAATGTTCGAAAAAAGGAGGACACGTCTCTTCATCTTGACTTACTACTCTTGCGACTTGCCTTGCGATCATTCACATTTAGTTTGAAAACGAGCTTTCATTCAGTTTAGTATGCAGCCTTTCTCACACAAAATACCTGAGAGTTACTCATACCCTATCGGATAGTATTTTCTAGGTGTAGAATGAGTGTGCACCAAGTGAGTGCATTGGATAGCATACCAATAAGACTGTACAACGCCGGAGCTTGTTATAATACGGGAGTTTGTATGAGGATATTTTTTATGCATCTTGTACTATATTTCTTAAGGCTTTACATGGAACACTTTTAAATCCTTGTGTTTTTCTACAGGAGTGGTAATAAGGCTTAAAGACGTACAATGTCGTAACAGTTAAAACGTACCCAACGTGAAGTTTTTTAAAGAGATATACAGAGGAATTCTGTGCTCTAATGTTCTTTTGCTGTTTTGCTTTGTAGAGGAAAAAGAGGTGGACACTCTTAAAAGTCGTTTTCCTACAGAGATATCTCATTATTTCTGAAAACATCAAGTAAAACATCACACACAGAGCTACTAAATAAACTCAAATGGTTCGAATATCTCTGAACTGAAGATGAAATGGTAGTGTAGCGTGCTTTACACGACACGACTCCTCTTTCTGACACCAAAAGCATCGCCATTATCCTCATTTCATTTTCAAAGGATCTAGAAGGTTTCGAGGACGGCATTGGAATTGTAAGTTTTCCAATCTCAGATTTCACAAGAGAGAGGACGAATTTAAAAGGAATTTGAGAACTGAAATGGACTGCATGGCTTCTGTTAGAAGGCTTAAATAGTGCATCATCATCATCCAAAATGCACATGCAATGAAATTGAAATACACGCCCTGCTACACACCACCACTGTCTTTTATTCTCAAAATGATAAAAGCAACTCCCATCCCAGTAGAGTGTAACTTGCATCTCGTATTACACTACATTCTAGTAAATTAGAGTGAATAGTAGAATTTTCTTTCACTCTCCATTCTACTTACCTCCTTAATGAGATCCACATATTCTCGGGGAAAAATCATTAAAAATGTTTATCAAAGCTGCCTTTTCCAAACTTCTCCAAACATTCACGCAACATTAATCCAAAGGCAATAAAAACCTCACGCTCGTGCTTGTTGTTTATTTCATCCTAAGCTGGATTTTTTACGGTACTTCTCCACTCACAAAAATAACCACAATGAAAGAAACGGTACTTGGTAGAATACCTAAATATCCCACTAAGCCGCTGAATTATGAGAAGAGAATGAGAAAGGTCAAAGAACAAGACTTAAATAATCATGTGTGCTATAAAGTCAAAACTAGAGAGAGAGAGAGTAGAGAGTAGAGAAACTAAAACATGAGTCTTCCTTGAGAACATTCCTTTTTTATATATTTTATGGAGACTTAAGTAACCTGCAAGCCCACATTCTTGGTGTTTAGGGCTGGGTTCATTCCCATTAGTCACTGGATGACGCAAATCCTAAATTGTGGATACTTGTGGGCCGGAGAGCATAGGCTAAAGGAAACCACACCAAACCATACCACATAAAAGATCCAAAGAAATTGCGAGTGAATTTCGCCAGAGAGAAAAATCCCTGCGGATGGTTGTGGAAAGTTGGTAAAAGTAGAATACCACTTCTTCATTCACGGCTGTTGTGCATCATAATACCAGCAAGTTAAGACTTGTACTCGGGGTCCCTTGTCGGAAGTTGTTTTTTTGCGAATTGTCTTGTTTCTTTCTAAAGTCATACAGTGGAACACAAAGGGAAATGGTTGCAACTTTTGTGGCTCATTCCTTTTTCATAAAGTTGGGTCAACTGTAAGAAAAACATTTAGACGGAATTTGTTTCAAGAGAGGGTAACGCAAAAATAACTAGTTTTTTCCCTCCTTTGGGATGCTGCTCATGAGATGGAGAAAAAAGCAATTTCTCAAGTGAAGAGCTGACGACACTTTGTTTTAGTGGGCATCTTCGGTCACCAAAATATTTAAAGTCTATTTGTATCCGTCAATGTCAATTTTTCTACAGAAGTCAAGCCGGGTGTGATGATATTGAGGAAAAAAGGGGAGAAACATGATCCGACTTAACAATATCACTTCAGCAAACTTCTCTCTTGTACGCAACATGGGATACGTCTCTTGCCCTCTCTTCAAGTATTTTCGTTTGGCCCCACGACGACTGGAAACCAGTTGATCCAAATGAAATCTATCAAGCATGTTACACTGACTCCACATTTACTCACCCTTCCACGTCTCTCGAGGAGATAGATGGTCACAATATAGCAATGTTCTCTAAAGTCATCCTTATATACATGCATAAACGGAGTCATAACATGTTTCAAAGGATGTGTCACATTACACAAGACACATACGGAGAGAAAAAGAAGCAATCTAAAGGATAACTTTCGTTACTGTGTACGAAACTCATCTTCCTCCTTTTTCCCATCTCAGTTCTTCGTCGTTTCACGAGAGAACCCTCTCATCATCGCAGTGAGCATATTATACCAGAGCCACCACATCCTTTGGGAAAACAGAAGCTATTGGCATGCCAGTGAGTAACAAATGTGTACTTTGTGCATTGTCCTGAGCAAGCTAAGACGTTTTTATGTTG
The DNA here is from genome assembly GCA_027743935.1 of Sinodicranocentrus sp. ZH6. Taxonomy (NCBI): domain Eukaryota; kingdom Metazoa; phylum Arthropoda; class Collembola; order Entomobryomorpha; family Entomobryidae; genus Sinodicranocentrus; species Sinodicranocentrus sp. ZH6. The sequence goes on from JAHZNA010001363.1 coordinate 6,814, forward strand.
TCATTTCCCTCCGTCTCATTGCAAAACGTGTTCTTTGACGAAACTCATCTCCAGAGACATTTTTCCTCCGCTAAGTTGTACAAATTGCGCAAAGCTCATTTCTTAATGCTGATTAGATCAAAATTAAATTCGAGCTTGGTATCGCGCAACGAAGCAGATCGTATGCATTTCTTTTTAAAACTCGTCAACGCACTGTCACATCCTATTCATTGTGGGATAAAATTTATATGAAAGTTTTACATTTAAAATTATGAGGAAGTTCCTTGCATTGCTGCATTCTCCGTTTCGGTTGCATTCATAGTAAAATACACTCCCTCATTGAGAACTCTGTCGGGTGGATTTCATTCGTCATTAACATTTCATTATGTAGCGTTTCACTCACGAAATGGATGAGATCCAGGAGACAATAGATGTTGTTTGTGTGAGCAACCCAGAGACTGCAACATTTTATGCGAATGTGACACGCAGATATTTCTCCCTTTTTCATCTCTCGCTCCTCCGAATAGAATGCCCAAATAAAATGTGAAATATATCCAGTAAGAGCTTTGTTAAAAGCTTCACAGATGAGAACTTGCTGCCATTTTAAAAGCTCTAAACAGGAGTATTCAGTGAGACTCTGATGTTATGACGTTTTCCTTGTCATTTCTTTCCATTTCATTTTCAGAGGGTCCCTCGAGGAATCTTCAAGCAACATTGTATTCCCATCAGTGTAGTCACCATGTGCGCACATTGCACTGCACAGCTAACTAGAGAAACACTATGCATTGCTATTGTAAGGAGGAATAATGATTCCAGTTATTTGCTTGTTTGTGACGACGAGGTATTTTGCCAACTGAGACGTCTTATTAAACAGTATCTCCCATCGAAACTAAATACCTTACTAGTTTTTATACAAAGGGAGAGAAAAGATCGCGTAGGGATTTCATACTGTGTATATTCTTGAGTAATAGCATTTCCTAAAAATCCTCCCATTTGCTGGAATTACACCCATAGAGCGGTAATAGGGTTGTGGTGTGAGGTCTCTCAATTGAAGCTGTAAACTGCTCATACTCTCACAGCCCCGTTGGAAAGCATTCTCAAGTGTCATAATAACAACGGAGGGAGCAACTTGATGAAAGAGAAATAACAAACTTTTGCCTTGTTAAGCCGTTTTCAGTCAGTTCCGAGGATGCGGGAATGGTCCACTTGAAATTGGAGTAGGAAAGGATACATTTTTTCAAAGAATGATATACCTACTCTTCAAATATATTACAATGTTTAGTATAAGTTGAGTAGCCATCACAGATGCAAAGAAATGTGGTGACTCATATGTTTTGGAAAATGTGTGTAGGTATCTCAACATTCTTTTCTTGTTTGTCAAGTCCCCTGTTTTTGCCCACAATGGAAGTAAGTGGCGCAGTGTGGAGCCAATTAGTATGATTAATTAGACATGTGATGGATACCCTAAAGCCCTTGTCAGCCTTTTTCACAGCTTGCTCTATACTATACTTCCCTTTACAGGGTATAGCATGTAGATAGGTTTTGGAAAGAAAATTCAAGAAATAAAAGAAGGAGGAGAAGCATTTTAGAATTTAAATAGAATGCACAAATGGAATGATGGAAGGAGTAATAAATAAGTTTTGAAGGATAGTTCAAGGGAAGAGCACAAGTGTCTTGAGTGTAGATAGAGAGAGAGAGAGGCAGCGAATACCATGAAACGAGACGATGCACTTGAAAAACTTTTCCCAACTTCACTTTTTGGTGTGGTTGTGGATCTGAATTTCAAGTACTGATCGCTCCTGCACTTGTGATAAACTTTCCTTATAAAAAATATCCTCTGTCTACTGTCTATTATGATAATATAAGGAATTTAGATATAAGTAAAAATTATATATAGGCACAAAGTTTTTTGTACAGTTCTTTTTCCTCAATAGCCTCCCCCCACATTTAGAAAATAGGAGTACATCATTAAATCGATTTTATTATAAGAGCGCGTCAAGAAAAAAAACATCATGTCAAAAGCAGTGGGGATAGCACAGGAGTTGTATTAAACGACCGATTTTATGGCAATAAACTGCTCGATGTATAGTTAATGGCGTTTAGAAAAAGACTTTCTATTGGATTCAATTGGAACTACCCTTTACCACCATCACACTCCAGCATTCTCCCTGCTACTTAGAAGAAAGAGGAGGGAAAAAATAGAAAATGGATTTTATTTTCTGTCCATGATACTTTTTTATTTATACGGAGACTACATCATAGTGTCGTTTACGGATATAGTTGTTTCTCCAAAGGGGGCTTTTTGATGCTTCACTCACATTTTCATCAATTCTCTCTCTCCCATGCTGAATTACTTACATCTTACTTAATTGAATTTAAATTGGAAGGAAGAAATATGGGAAAGGTTCTTATTTTGACAGGTTTTTGACTCAGTTTGTTGCATACTAATGGCTACACCAATGGAAGGGGGTATAAGTTTACAAAAAAAGAATCATAATCAGGTTGCTCACTCATGCACCTCATGTACTCATTCCTTCTAATTTGGTACTTTATCATCGGGATCAGTCACAGAGAGAAAAATAATAATTTAAAAGATACAGAGAAAAACTTTGCACTTCTATCCGGAAACAATTTCCAGGAGGTCTTCCACAAAAAGTTTGATGAAGTTTTTGCGAAGTGGCTCCACTATTGACTCATCATTATTGCGAACCACCAATTAAAAACTCATGTTTTTGCTCGTCATGCTCAATTAGTACAACTTGTTTTATGGATGTTTTGCTTTATTTTTTCCAAAGCTTCCATAAATGGGTAAAGAGATGATGATGAAGATGAGTGGTATGATGGTAACTCAAGAGAAACTGTTGAGAGAGTCATCAATCATAAAAGAGGGAAAATTAATTAGCTGTAATTTATTACGAGTATGCGTAACCAACAAGTTGAGTTGATGACTGATGATGACAAGGTCCTGTGGGAGGAATGATTAATTATTGTGAATCGCTTCAAACAAGATGCGTAGCTTTTAGGAACAAATGAGCCGGTAGTGGTGGTAGTTGTGTTTTTCTCTTGTTTTCAAGTGCACTTTAGATGTTAAATGCAAATTAGACATGAAAACTTGATATTGTTTTAAGCGTAATTTGTTCAATTTGCTTTTTAGCATAATACAAAGTAATTGTGTGTGAAAGCTAGAAAGATTTGGTAGAGCCGTCGATAGGGGTAGAATACATGGAACAAAAACTGTGAATGATGAGCATTGAACATGCCTATGTGCGTTAACGTGACGTGTGAAGTGTATAAAATGCACCTGATTGTGCCAGCGCAGGCGGAAGAAGGGGATGAAATGCAATTTCATGTTTATATATTTTGTGTGTCCCCTGCTGCTTTTTAATATTAATATTTTTCTGGTCAAGAATAAGAATGTGGATTTCTTACGGACAATTGCCTTTATCAGATGGATTTTTATCCACATTTGTATTCTGGAATGGATCTAGTAAAGGAATCTAATGTCTCTAGTGAATCATTTGACACACCAGAGGTCCTGTCACCGATAACATTTATTGAGCAAGTCAAGTCTGCCAACACTGGAGGTTAAATAGGGCGAATGATTTTTTTCTTTTGCTAACCATTCAAATCACATTCAAATTCAAATTAGATATGGATTTTCTTCTCGTTCTTTGGCATTGCGTGAAATTTAAAAATTATTAGTGCACTTTCATATCATTCCAAACGTGATGGAATGCACTTTTCGTTCATGAGGACTCCCTCACTGTGCATTTTTCTCATCTACTGACAGATTTAGCAATGAATGAGCCCAGCAGGAGGAATCTCAAAAATGCATTATGAGACTGGGCCATTTCCTCCAAATGACTAATATCCCGCGCTCAGGCTTTCATTCACAGTAAATTGTAATGCATGAAAATAATGTTGGCTCGTTTAACAAACTAAAGTCTCCAATTCTTGCTCAGTTTTCGAACTACAGCCAGTTGTTTGATTGATGTGCTTTCCCTGTCGCACAATTTTCGTAGGGGAATTCTCAAAACCTCACATAATTTTAAATTACCACGCAAGGTGTGCTCTTTGAGTAAAAACTACATTACAAAGTTAGAATCACAGCTAAAAACCAGTACATTAGTGGATTATGTGGTGGTGGTGGTGCATTTGGTAGTTACGGTCCAACCAGAGTAGATCTATGAGATTGGAGAATTGAGCAACATAAATTAGAGAGTGAAGCGTTGGATTTAACCCTAAACAAGAGAGTATTCGGTACATATTGGCTGGAATGATCATCACTTCTCCTCACGCTCAAACCCTAAGAGCTAATTCTCCATTCAACTCACAAACCAGCCATTATATGCGTCGTAAAAGACAGAAGCAATCAAAGTGGCCATTAAAGGCCTGAAGCAAAATGAATCTCGTTCCGATGCATTGGCCCATCAATCGGCAGACGTCCTGGTGTGTGTTTTCCTATCAATGAAACCACAAAAGGCGAGAAACCATGAGCCACACATTGTTTTATTTTCTCTTCAGCTGTGTACATTAAACACTATCAAGGAATATTCTTCAATCCACCTCGCTCACTCTTCTTCAAAAGAGAGACATAGTTTGAAATCCACTTTACCTTGTAAATAAGGGTTTAATCCGTATACCCACTAAATTCCCTCATAAAAACCTATTTTCCAGATGAATCCCACCCGTTACTCTGCAAAGGGCTACAACAACTGGGCACATTTCTATGGAATACAAACAACTAAATGCATTCCAGGAAATGGATAGAATGGAAAATGGACTTTTAGTACTCAGGTCATGTGTAGGCAACTGTGTTTCCCTTACATACGAGCCAAGCTTCCCGATTTTTTCAATATACAAAGCAAATGCATTTTGTGAGAAGGAAAGAAACTTGTAAAAAAAAGTTAGGGTGCAGTACAAGAGGATCGAGGTGGGCAAGAGAATCCCAATGAAAATTACGGTATCGACAAGAAGAGATACTGGAAGAATACAAACACAAGACACTAAAGAAGAATAAGCACTTCCAAAGTTACACACGAAACACTTTATACACACATAAACAGCAAAAAGGGAAGAGGAAAGACAGGCTCACACTCACACTTACACGAATACATGCAAACTCCCTCACACCATTGAAGATAGCGTGAAGCATAGAGAATCGGTTTCAGATAGATATCGTGTTTTCATCTAAAGGAGGAAAAAAATTTTGTCTTCAAGGCAGACTTCTCCCCAGTTTGGGAGATAGTGATAGTTGAGGTACATGGCGATAGTCGAAGAGAGAGAGAGAGAGGAAGTGATAAATTGTTGGCGTAGGGATGAGAGGACACAAGACAGAGACGGTGAAAGTGATATTGATCCCTGGTTACACATCTCTGAGCTTCTCGTAGAATACACATCTGTGGCTCACTTCCCTGCTCTGCTATTACAATCCATCTCACAAAACTGGAAACGAATATAATATAATGTGCCCAATGCTCTTGGCGATTCAACTCCCTCAATGGATATTTCTCTCTTTGGTTCTACACCATATGTACCATGTATATAGGTAGTGTAGAAAGAAAAGAAATAAATGGTTGGAGGATAGAGAGATAGAATAGAGCGGAGTGTGCGAGAGAATCTCAAATCTCGATAAGTCGCATTATTCGACGACTACATTTAGTGGTGGGCCATTTTCCTCGAGACAAGAGAAAAGGAATAAAAAATTATGGGCCAGTTCATGAATGTAGTTGTTATTTGTATTGGGAATGAACTCAGAGCTATTTTTTCTTCTTTTTTGTCTTGGAACATATGGCCCACTTCTAGATGGAGTGATATATTGACGACGTTTTGGAACTCGGGTAGTTTGAAAAGTGGAAAGGGAAAGAGACATTGAGAAAAAATGTTGGATTGTTGGAGATGTGGTGGTGATGGGATGTAAATATGTTTATATAAATGTGCATCTTTCTAATGAATTTTTCTCTACTTTTTTTTATCGTTTGCAGAGTTCGAGTTGAAAGACAAGGAGGTGCGTGGTGTCCCAAGAATCAGATTACTTCAGAGTCTGAAGAGTGGCTTCAAGTGAGTTTAACCCTTTTTCTTTCTAGAACATGTTAGTTTTAATGCAAAGCTGTCATTTCCCTGTGCACCCAAGACAAGATGGATTAAATTTCTTAAAATATGATCCAACCATTGACATATTGATAGCATACATAAGGAGACAAACAAAAACAAGGATTTTCGAGAGAAAAAAATAAATTAATACGTGTAAACCCATAAATTCGTCAACATAAGCGTTGAATTACACTATCAGGGATTTCATGCTTAAAAATAGCTCCCAAACTTAAAAATATTAGACAAGAGAACGACAAACTTTTTAAACATGTTTACATTCTTGATTGTATCACAATGACCGACATTTTCCTCCATAGTTGAAGAATGCACAGTTATTTATTTCTTTAAAAAAAAACCCAATCCCCATCTTTAAGGTTCTCTGCCTAACTGCATTTTTCTCCTCCATCAACACCGTTCCCGATAAGATCATCTTACATTAACGTGGCATTACTTGATTGATACATGATTTGAAGAAAATGCTTCTTTTCTAGCCCCCATGTGTGTTTTCCTTTATAAAAAACGACAATACTCCATATTTGGAATTTCCATTGATAGCACAGCGAGAAGAAAACGAATGATGTGCTGCTCTTCACACCATTCCTTTCCTTTTCCATCAGGAAGGTTTCGTAGGGAGGATCAAATGACTGAAAAATGCACATGAATTAATAGGGAGATGATATCATAACTCTTTTCATGCCTTTCCCTCCTATCTCTAGCTGTATATTTTAGAATGCCTTCTTCCATTCTATAAAAAGTAGACGTTGACGGGTGCTGAATGACAATATTCTCTAACCACGATTTTGTTATGCGAGTGCACGGACCAACTTGTATATCAGCATTCCTCTTTAGAAAAAAAAACTTAGGTATACACCCGCAACCCATGTAAAACCATGTTCTTAAAGGTATTTACGCTCAACACTGAAGAAAAGGATCCTTCTCTGTTTTGACAAGTGAAATCCGCCTTAAAAAGTTATGCAGACTTCTTAAGAAGTAGTATGTAGTCCTCCTGGTATTCATTCTGTGTATCCTTATTTTTCTCCTGTTGTGAACCCAATACTGGATGGATTTGAGACATGAAGAGATCAAAGACATAATCCAAGCAAGCTCAACCTTGTTACATGATGTTTATTTGTTCTGTCCCTGTTGATACCGGATGCTGAGCTGGGTTCACTTCAGTTTTCCCTGGGTTGATTGAACTGTGCCAGAAGAAAGAGCTGATTTGTTTGACAAAGTAGGACTACTTTTAGACAAGATGCATCCCACACTTGTGTTATCTTTTCTCAGGGAATTTCTTTGCCTTGTTATTCTATTGAGAAAGAAATGACTAGCTAAAGTTTTCTGGGTGACTAGTAAAGCCAGGAATTGTTGCAGAGGTTCTAAAACAGATTTTTATGCTTTCCAGATTGATCTCCAAAGTGTGCATTTGATCACTGCAACAGAAACCCAGGGTCGGTTTGGGAATGGACAAGGACAAGAGTACGCAGAATTTTACAAGATTTCCTACTGGCGACCAGAGTTGAATAACTGGATTCGCTATAGGGATCATACAGGAAATGAAGTAAGTCTTATGCTTCCTTCTCTAAATGCATTTCCAGTCTAATAATTTCCACAGGCAGGGATATAGTCGATATGGGTCAGTGAACGGAAATGTCTGAATACTTTTTGTTTTCTCGAACAGTCACGTTCCTTTTTACATTCCTGAGGATATTGAAAAATCCAAAGATTACACCTTTTGTTTAATTTGATTTTCAGATAATTACAGGAAATATCAATACATATCTAGCTCACAAAACGGAGCTTAATCCGCCAATATATGCTTCGAAAATTCGCATAGTCCCAACTTCTAAGCATCGGCGGACGGTTTGCATGCGGGCTGAGATTTATGGATGCCTTTATAAAGGTTGGTAACCGCACGTGATATTTCTTTTAAATTACTCTCAAAATTGCGTACGATGAGAGAAATATATGTATAACTTCTAGTTCAGTGTTTTTTCACACTGACATGCAAACCCTTTCAGAAGATAATGGGATTTAAGGGAAATAGCGTACGCATATAGTTTAGTTATATGGATTTTTGTAATGGCATTTTCTAGGTGGTCTCGTCAGCTACTCGATGCCACAAGGAAGTCGGCGAGGAGATAGCTGGAATTTTTATGACCAAACTTATGACGGGATATGGGATGGAAATCATTTGCAAAACGGACTAGGACAGCTAGCTGATGGTCGGGTTGGACCTAATAATTTCAAAGATGAGTATTACACTCATGAGCGTGGTAAGCTAGTAAAAAAGCTTGTTATTACTACCGCATCTATGCTCTATTTCACTTTAAGCAAATCTTTATTATACGCTAGACTGGTAAAGAAACAAATTGCGCTTATGCCATGTTAAAAGAAGAAAAAAATGAGGCTAATATAATTTTTTGTGTGCATTTTTTATACTTTATTTTAGCTAAAGGGTGGGTGGGATGGAAAAATGATACATCAAAGAATGGCACTGTGCCGTTGGAAATTCTCTTTAAATTCAATTCACCCCAAGAGTTCTTTTCAGTACATATTCACACGTCAAACCAGTTCACAAAGGATGTTCAGGTGAGCAATAATAATGCCAAGGGTCATGACCCAAGTCTCATAAATTGTTATTAGATCATAATTAACTACTCCTAATTACCCCTGAAACGAATATCCTACTAACACCTGCTAATCAGTGCAGCGTCAGTTAATTACTGGGGTGCCTTTGGCACTCCTCTCTTTTCTTTTTTATCCCGACTGTCGCTTCGTGTACACAGCTTGAATTTATTACGACGATCATTTTTCATATTTTTTCTCTAAAGATGTTATGAGGTTGTTTGGCTTCAGGCTGAAAATAATATATATGTATATATATATTCCATTTTACTCAACCAGTTATGATGACAAACCTTGTGCGCCCATGCTTGCTTATAAAACACCCAAAGAAAAATTCTCAATTTAAAACTGTACTCCATCAATTGGCATAGTTGACTCCTGTTCAAAGATCGACATGCGACTTGGTTTTTTGGTTTGCTCATTATAGCAAGATTTGCATCTTTCTTGGGTACACGCTACCTCTCCCAAAGTCACATATCATGAATCAGTCAGTAAATGAGGATGTGCTAGTCAACCACATCTCCACTCCGCAACTCATTCTTCCCATCAAATTGGATTTCTTCCCAACTCCACACATTATCAAATTGCATGACATGACTAATAAAGGATCCTATGTCAAGTTGCTACGAGTCATGTTGATGTTGCGAATTTCCTATAATCAGATACAAATCTCGGGGGATCCCATCTGCAAAAGCAATTTCAGTGAAAATTTCCCCTTCTCTTCCCCGCTAAAAGTATGTAATACAAAGTGTTTTCCAAGTGTGGCTCAAAAGAAGCGATAAAGCAAAACTTGAGCTAGCAAGAGTACAAAGTTTTCCCTTTGAGTTTTTGCATATGATGAGAAAGTCATAAAATCTATCTTAGCTGATCCAGCCATAGATAAATACCAAGTTGAGTACAAAAAAGTATCTCACAAAATACCAGAAACATTGTAGCCGGCTTGTTGGAGAATGAGTAAATCGACAGCTTGCTCTCCTCCACTCTCAAATATAAAGCAAAAAAGGGAAGCTGTGATGACTAACAGCCCAAGGGAATTGTAATGATTTGCAGATGATGAAAGATCCAAGAGCGAGACTGAAAATGCGCATCCCTATTTCGCACTCTTCATTAGCCTCGTCAGCTCCCAAACTTTGTTATTGTGTGAATGATATTATTGGCAGGGAAAATCCGTATGTGTAATGTTTCCTCCTCACGGAAAACTTTTTTTTGGAGTGGAGTTGGAGAGAGCACGTAAGTGCACATTGAGAGAGCGAGAGTCTGGCAGAGTAAACACTTTGGGAACCTAGTTTTTGCTAATTAGTATTCAAGAAAGGGGTTTCCCTCTACAACTTCCCAACCAAACCAGATTCCCACTGCCTTGCACGAATTTGCCAATGTGATCTCTACCACTCATATAAAAGAACAGCTTGTTGTGAAGAGAACGGCCCACCAATGGAAAACGAACCTTTCTATATTGATTTCATTTTGCAGCACCATGTCCTCAGTAAAATGGGTTACGCTACAAGGTTCTCGGAAAACGATGTATAGAATATGTGTACGTATTTTTTTAAATAGATTTTCTTCATTAAAATTTGCACATGTGTGGTGAAAACCCATTTAAGATTCGAGGAAGAAAAATGTATGTTGCATCATGCTACCTGCCATAACATATCAGCGTAACCATCAAAAAAAGTAGATGGAAAATCAAATATATTTTCCGTTACGATAGGTAGACCAAAAAGGAATAGTTTTACTAGATGGTGCTTCATGCATTGCTTATGATAAAATATAAAAATAAACTATTATTCTACGGAGAGCAATAGTTCATGCATATTTTCCCTAATGGACTCATGTTGTCTTCCCCAATTTACAATAGAAAGCACCTGGATCTTTCTCATGGCTTCACTCTCTCCCTTTTCCTCCCTCTCTTCATCTTTTGTACCTAAAAAATTCAAGTTGAAAAGCACACACAAGTGCTTCTATTGTCTTGTTTTCTGTAAAACAAGAAAAATGAATAGTAGCAAATGTTGTGTATGCGAGAGAGATATCATACCTTGGCAATATGTAGAGAAGCATTATTTTTATTTATGCTCTCAAGATGTAAACCACCTCAAGCCTCTTACTACATCAAGCAACATTGAAGGTGCTTTTCGGAGTTTTTCCTGTAGGCATTGTTTTCAAGAATAAAAAATGAAAGGAAAAAAGTATGAGAAACACAAGGAGTCTCTATGAAAAATGGATCATTTCTGGATCAGAAAATGTTTTCTCCCTTTGAATCAGGTAGGGTAGGGGAAGAAGAATAAAAAATAATATCCGGGAAAAGTAAGAGGTTTTTACAGGCAAACACCAGAAAGCTTTATGTTTCCATACTTGTTGGATCGGATATATGCATAATACCTACCTTTCCCTCTAAGGCCGAGAGCGTTAGGAAGAAAAGCATTTTAAGCATTGTCTAGAGAGAGACGTCCATAGAAGAAATAACAATAAAAGGAAAGTTAGGCTTGGAGTGAAGCAGAGAGCAGAGAGAACGAGCTCAATTTTACCTGTCTTCACTGGCACAATAGTAGTTTGCTCTTCCCACTTGAAACTTTCTTTCCACTTTTAGCCATCCCGTGTGAGTAACCATATCTCTAGGTAGACATACCAGAGCGTATATTGTGTTTGCACCATTCTATTTTTTCTCTCGTGGCTCCCTGGAGCTCCACTTATTCACATCAGTTGATGATGCCTTATTTGGCGTTATACTTTTCTTTCCTTAAGAGGAAAAAAACGGTAGGGAGGAGAAAGTGATCTCAAATTGGATTTATTGTGAAGATCGAAGTGTATTTGAATGATGAAGCTGTCTACTTGCCTGCCACAAAATGCCTCTTCCTTTTTTCTCTTGTGCTTACTCGCACGGATATAATGGAATATTTGCTATCTAATGTATATTCCTTTGGGAATAACTTTATATGGAAGAGGATCAAACAAGATATTTTGTGCAAAATAAGGAACGCTTTCTCTCTCTTGTTGTTCCTTTTCATTTCATGTGTGTGTGTTTTTTTTACTTTCACCATGAGACATCCTTCGTTACGCTGATGTGTATTGTGAGAAGAAAGAGGAAAATAAAACCACGTACCTATTTCTGCTTCCCACTTTGCTCATAAGTTTGAAAAGCGGATTCCAATTGTAGTCGTCATATTATGAGCATTTTGTGTTTCCAGGTATTTTCCGAAGCCCGTATCTACTTTAGTGCTGACGGGAAAGTGTTCCCTGGGGATGGAATAGTCGTCAAACCGAAAGAGGACTGTATATTCGAAGGGCCAAAAAACATCACAATAAAACTTCATCGGAGGGTAGCTCAATATGTGAAACTTCAGTTGTTCTGGGCGGCTAAATGGATGCTCATAAGTGAAGTCACCTTTGATGCGAGTAAGTTGAGGAGGAAAAGCCCATCAAAAATTTATGGTGAACTAGTTTTTCCCTCCAGCTGCTGGAAACTGGTTTTGCCAAAATGGATTATGTATTTTTGCAAAAAAAAGAACGAAGTTATGATGTCGTTGAACTTGCCGTGATCACATTACCAAAAACTATTGTGCTTCCTCATTGGCTGTGTTCTAAATGAAGTCAAATTTTCTCTACAGGACCTCTCGGCAGCCAGCGAACAATGCATAGAGCAATAAGCACAACGTCTTCCGAGGATGGCTCATTAGCGCAAAGTGATGCTTCTGGTTTCAGTCCAGGAAACACGATTTCTGGTGAAATCCCATGTAAGTCATCATTCCTCATGATTTGTCATAATACAATCAGGATATTATAACCTGATTACCATTTCCTCTCAATTGGAATAACTGGATAAGTTAAATTGGGCGAAATTATCAGGATTATTTCCCCTTTTCAGCTCTTTCTGGCCAACCAGCTTCAAATCACACCAGATGGAGTCCAGCTACGATCATTATAACAGCTGTAATCAGTTCCGTATTGGCGATAATAATGATCCTCACGATCCTCGTCACCGTGATTTTAGTTCGCAGAAGGATGGTTGGAAGTAGGAAAACGCCAAAAACTCCGGAAGGAACTCTTCCCTTTGACAATCCTACAGACTTTGGCTACGCCTCACCAGATGAGATTCGTAAATGCAAAATATCAACTAGTGACTACACAGAACCTTTCAGTACAGCCCCGGTTACCGCACCTCCCCCTTTAACTACCTTCCCAAGATCTTCTTTCAATCCATCAACGACTGGCGGAGATTCTGGTGTTGGGAGTAAACGAATGGCGGACTATTATATTTGCACGCTTATTCCAAACGCCACCTCTACCCCGCCGAATGTTGCAGGTAACGACTTTATTCATACAATTTAAAAGTTGGTGCCAAAAATATGCAAATGAGAAAGGAAAATGTGCAGGTTAATTGAAATCTGAAATCTTAATGAGAACTCTGTCTTGCATATTTATAACCAGCCTCGCTATACCCTGTCTTTCGGAATTAGGCTAATTGGTTACTTCATATGCATCCCGAAACGCTCCGTGTATCACTTTTACAGCATCATTTATATTCATTCTTTCGGAAAAAAGCGTGCAACACCATTTTTCCATGTGTGGAAAAAAGAGAATATAAAATCACGCTGAAAGCTGTACGAATGGCTTTTATGGAAGCAGCAACTGAAAAGAAATCTCCGTGCTGAATTGTTATGATAACACAATAGTTCATACTACAAAGCACGACTTCTCATAACTCCTACGTCTCTTGTGCCTTCTGGCTACTCGCTGCTGCTGCTTTTTTGTAAAAGCCTGTGCAAAAACCCGGTGTATCCATTTTCCACGTAAATATTTTAAGGTCATATCATATCGTAGTAAACTAAGGAGCATTTCTTTTTCGCAGGCGACCATGCAATATCTTGGTGGACACAGAGACGATCAAATATTCATGGGTGTCTTGGGCTTTTTACGTTGAGGTACTATAACACATTCACTTCATCTTTTTCTCCCGTTTTCCGTCTCACTGTCGTGTATAAACCATTCCCTGAGACTGTTTCTTCTTTTCCTCTTCTACGAGTGGAATGGTGTGTAGTAAAAACGAAGTTATTTTGCCATTTTCCAACTTTTTCCCCACTCTCGCCAACTTGTTATAGAGCAAGCCATGTCTACACTTTTTACAATGCAAAAGGTTTTACTAAAGTCAGAGAGTCAGCGACAACGACATCCATGAGAATGGGCGCATAACGGAAAATTACAAGTGGATACGTGTGTGTTTGACTATATACATATATTCAGGTCCGGTATGAGAAAAAAAGCATAACTGGATGATGACTACTGTGATATGATGTAGAGAAAGGAGAAACACGGTAAGAGAACAATGTAGAAGGACTTGGGTTCACTCGCCAAGCTGGAAAGAGAGTGTTGATCGATGAAAGTCTGAAAGCAATGAAAAGAGTCTAACGGTTACAATGAAGTTAGGGCTGTTGTAGTCATCGTAGTTGTAGTTAAAGTGAATGTTTTCAACACAATAATGCCCTTTCATCACACAGCTTCTCTTGCTCATGGTGTGTTTGAATTTGTGGATGTAAACCGAAAGGAAAAAAGAGAGATGCAATAAGTGAAATTTAGTAGCTCAATAAAAAGGCCATATGAAGCAGGGGTGCCTTGGAGTAAAAAGATGCTATTCTGGTAGTCTCAACAATGGGGGAATAGTACATAGTTACTTTTTAAGAGAATATTTTATACATTCTTTTTAGAGAGTATAGGGGCGCTAAGGCAGTGAACTTTGAGAGATGGAAAATATTTCATAAGTTTTTTATCCTGACTTTCTCCCTCCCACTCTCTTTCTCTGTAGAAGGAAATAACTTGTAAAGCACATTATATATAGCTTGCATAAAAAGCTAAAACTTTTGTTTGACAGGAAAAGTAGAAAGCATTTATCCCTTCGTTAAATAAAGTAGGGGATTAAAATAGTTTTGAAAATAAAAGTTTGAATGGAACGTGAGATAGGAAATTCGATTTTTATCAAACAGCTCTAGTTTGCATAGTCTGCTTATTAAACAATTTCCAATCATGATTGATGTATTATAACCATCAAAACACTTTCTCTTTAGGGCTATATTTAAACTTAGGAAAGTTGATAGTGTTTGTTATGCAACTGAAATTGAATGCAATGTTTGTGCAAAATTTTCCATGTAATTTGAGGTTGACAATGATAAGTAAGCATACATGTAATTTTAGTCTGGACTGGAATGGAATTATTGTACCTGATACGTAATAGTAACAGGCTCAAATGAGTTTCCCCTATAATAACTGTCATCATCTAGGCGGGTCTTTTGTAAACAGAAATAATTGTGTTACAGTTGACATTCATATTATACCTAAAATTGGAAAATTGCGGGCTATGATCTATCCCTAGCTTCATTTCATTTCCCTCGTTGGAACAGACACGATGAAAGCGAACACAAACACAACAGCACAACTTAATTACGACAGTTGACTGCAGGGTTAGCTTCGACAGCAAACACGGTAGAAATGGAAGGAAAAACGAAGTGGTTTCGTGAGCACATCATCCCACGTAAATGTACAGGGGCACAAGGGGAAGCCTAATTCGATTCCATCATTTCCGTAAGTAAAGTAAAGGTCGGTTAAACTTTCACTGATCATCCTTCTCTCAGAGCATCGCATGGGTCACGAAATGACATAGCTACTACATTGCATTACTAGAAGAGCGATGGGAAAAGAGAAAGTAAAAATCTCTTGTAATAATAGCCAGCTAATGTGTATGTGGTAAATGTATGACAATATATAGATGTATATACACTATTGAGAAAGAAATCCCAGTAGACAGAACATTTTTAGATAGTTGACAGTTTATTTTTGTAGAATGTGATAGCATTAGCTGGGAAGCGGTAGGAATTGAAGGGTGTTCACACTCCCAATATTTACGTGAAGATTATGTGCATCCATGCACTTTTCCTACTTTTTCTCCTGAGCTTGCACTGCACCCGACCATTTTCACTCAAGTGTTAGCGTTTCTTTGGAAGAAAATGGATCCCATTTTTTCCCTTTCAAGGCACCGTTGATTTTGTAATAATATTGGAGCATGCGAGACAAGCAACAGCATCAGAAATGTAAAGATATGGCTAAAGTGTGCCTAGTCTATGATAAGACGTACTTATGTATGTACCCATGAGATAGGCAGTCATCCATGGAATGAGAGAATTGGGCACTATTAAAAACGTACAGGGATGCAAGGGGCAAAAGAATAGGAGAAAAAGAAACGACAATAATTCGTTTAATGGCTTTCCATCACGCACTTGACGACACCCCCGCACGCGATTTACTTGGAGCGACTACACCACACAACAGAACATTGATTGTAGATGGAGGGAAAAAAGAGAAAATAGTTGTACAGAACTGTGCTCTATCAACCGACCATCGGTCTCACTCAGCATGTCGTTGCAGAAATAACATTTCCTTTAACATACTCTTGTACCTTGCTCACTAAAACTTCCAACTAGAGCCGGACTGATGAATCGCTCTGGATATGTAGGTATGTAATCATCGTCATCATGAATAGGTCGGGGGCCTGTTTTGACACGTGAAAAGAAACTTGCATGCATAGAGGATGGTTAATCGGCATTGGAAGTTTAAGCTCGTAGGCCGCGGTCCACGCCACCACTTCATAAACAAGGTTGCCTGCTTAAGCCTGATAATTATGAGTTATTAAGGAACTATTGAAAGTGTAACTGTGTAAGGATATTCGTGCAGGTAAGTCCATATGGGCATTGTGATAGGTGGTCTTACTGTAGGAAATATTTGAATTGAAAGCTTGTCTTGGAAAAGTGAATCGATTCAAACTTGTACTACATTTTGGAATTCAATGTCTATCATGTGAAATGATTTTGCGTATTTTTTTCTCAAAATCATCTCCGCAGTAGAGTCATTGTAGCACGCAGTTACAAACAGACCGGAATTAATTTCGACTAATGAAAAGGTTCTACTTTCGCACGGTTTCTCGAAAAATTGAAAGAATGCCGTTGAAATTATAGCCTGTTAAGTTAAAAGGAATGGCACCGAGAGCACTAGATTGATGTTTCAATTTAAGTTAATTAAAGTTTTGAGGCATATTGGCGCTTTCACAAGTACCCGTCTCGTCTTTAAGCTTTCCGGTATCCCAGTTAAAAGCAGACCACCTACAAGAGACGTCCAGTTTCAATATGCGGTTTTCCTTTTCTTTGTCTACAATTTCACCGCAGTGTACTTTCGAAAACCGATTGGGAATTCTAAGAAAAGGTTGGTGGTATAAGAATAACAGTAATATGACCAACTGGATAACGCAAATAACTANGTTTTCCTTTTCTTTGTCTACAATTTCACCGCAGTGTACTTTCGAAAACCGATTGGGAATTCTAAGAAAAGGTTGGTGGTATAAGAATAACAGTAATATGACCAACTGGATAACGCAAATAACTACCAAGCTTATAGGAAAAGATAGTCATCATTATCATCACGGTATTCACGGTCCATTCTATATTTATTTGTTGAATGCTAGTCTCATCTGTAGTATAATGTATGCTCCACCCAGCGAAAATTTAATCTACATGCATGCGTGCACTTTCCCCTGCAGTAATTTGACTCACAGGTTAGGTGACATGAAATGCAGCCAAAGTAGGCCATTCCGGCTCCAGAAGTCCAGACCGGTTTTGAAGGCCTTTCCAGAGAAAAACGCATTTACTCGTAGTAATGTGTGTTGTTTTTACTCAATGAGCAGTCCACAAAGTGAAAGTAGCACAGTCAGTACCATCTAAAAACGTAGATTGGATTGTGGGGAAGCCCCAAAATGAAGTTAAAAAAGCAAACACGCAGCTCTTACCTTTCCTTCCCCTTCCTTCATTACTGTCATATGAAGTGCTCTCCTCTGGCATTTCCATTTTATGTCTTGCGAATGTGAGCAAGCGAAGGCTATTATTTCCCGCATTCTTATATTACCGGAGAGAGAGGAAAGTTCGTAGTCCGCATTCTGTAATAAATAGAATGTATGAATGCATTAGATGTAATCAGGAATGGGAACCTGAGACTCGCTAGATGACCATCACAAACAGTGATATTAGCGCAATTTACAGTTGAGCACGACTGTGATGGACAAAAGAAAGCTAATCAATAAATTCCCTTTCTTTCTCTGCGGTGGAGTATTTTAGTAGACGGGGTGTGTATATGCTGCGGTGTGACTGGCTCATTTCCTAATGCACGAGTAAATTGTCCCAGACGCCAAGTAATTTCAAACGGTTTTGTTTGGAACGCTTTTTATGTATATTTGCTCGGAGTTGTCTGTCGTAAATTCCGGATTCTAACTGTTTCTGAACACGAAATGAAACAAAAGCCCACTCATTACTGAGTAACCAACAGGGAACCACACAAAACTCAGCGGGGTGCTGAGGAATGAAGCTAAATGGAGAGTATTTTAAATTAGTGGAATTGAACAGTATACCTTTCAAACTGAAACATAAAAAAACTCTTTACTTTCTCAAAACTCTG
Source organism: Sinodicranocentrus sp. ZH6 (assembly GCA_027743935.1). Classification (NCBI taxonomy): domain Eukaryota; kingdom Metazoa; phylum Arthropoda; class Collembola; order Entomobryomorpha; family Entomobryidae; genus Sinodicranocentrus; species Sinodicranocentrus sp. ZH6. The sequence goes on from JAHZNA010001363.1 coordinate 24,991, forward strand.
CGGTTTGTCTAAATATAGTGGATTCTTTCTTGGTATACTTCCTTAATACACTATAAGCAATTATGGGGACAATCTTGAATTTTTTACAGTAAAAGAGTATGACATGCAATGATAAATCGCTTTATTCTCTTTCAAATTTCTGCCTTATCTGTCTTGTCCGTCTATTGTACGGTGATGCATCATAAATTCCAAACGTACATCAACTTCAAGGTGGTATGGCTATTTTGAGTTTTACCTTGAGTACATGCACTACATATCTTAGCCGTACACCCGTTTAAATAAAATTGAAAAATATTTAAGGGACGTTGATTTCTCTAAAATAGTTTTTTCAGTTTATGGAATTATTGTGTGGGTGCTATTGTTAAAATCAGTTAAAACTATTAACTTGCTAATCAGTCTGATCACTATCACAGCACAGACTTCAACTAATTTGGATCTACATTAAAGCACAATTTTAGGTTGCTGATTTATGATACAATGAGAAAAATGAAAAGCAATGTAACTAGTAGTAAAATAGGAGTGATTGTGGTTTTCCTTTCTTCCTCAAAAGGAGCGATTTCGTTTGAAAATGTCCATATGCGTGAATTCTGCGGTTTGAATAAATTCAAACTTGTCTGTATTGAGTAAACCAGAAATGTTTTTCCTTTTTCTCAGACTCAAGTAATGAGTATGAGTATGCAGTACCAAACGAGCTGGGAAAACTACTTCCAAGTCAACAACCAAGTCCTTTGAAGTCAATTCCAAACTCCCCTGCTGCTGCAAATAGAACGAGAATGATGATATTGAAATTCAAGGAGTTGGGAATTCCTGAAATCCAAAAGCATAGACTTCGAATGCTGAGGAAACTTGGAGATGGTACATTTGGATCAGTAAGTGGAGAACTTTTTCCATCGACATTGCTTGAATATCTGATTATTTCATGATATTCGAGCAAGTCGAAAATGATTCTGCCTCCATTCAAAATGATGATGCTGATTGCTGAGAAATTTATTCCCATTTTCAGGTATTTGTTGGAGAGGTTGACCAACCTTCAATCGGTGAAAAGCAGCTCGTAGCCGTGAAGCATCTCTTGAGAAATGCGACGGAAAAGGATAAGTATGTGGAACATATACATATATATTTATGTATGCATAATTATTGCCGAACAGTCTGACTCTGACTAGTAAGTAAAAAGAGAAGATTCGAAACTGATTGGGTATACACATTTCTTTGCTTATTTAGAACTGATTTCTTGGAAGAGGTACGTCTACTTTGGACACTAAGGGATCCTTGTATCGTTCAAGTACTTGGAATTTACACGGAGGAAGATCCACTCTGCGTTGTACTTGAATTTCTTGAGCTTGGAGATCTTTGTCAGTTTCTCCGACAGAATGATACTTTGTTGCCCAACTCTTCAAAGAAAATCAGGTACCCTTGTGTTTGTGTCATTAAATGGAGAAAGCAATTTGCAAATGGATTCAAATAAATTGACTAATTTAATTAAAAAATTTCAGCTTTGGAAATTTACTTCACATTGCTAGTCAAATTGCAAGCGGGATGAAGTTTCTCGAGAGTAGAAACATAGTGCACAGAGACTTGGCAGCCAGGTATGTTTTCTAGCGAGTGAAAAAAATCCCATTATTTGCGATGAATGATGAATATTTATTGCATTTACTTTCAATATTCACAGGAACTGTGTGGTTGGTAGAGGTCTCGTGGTTAAAGTTTCTCACTTTGCAAAAGATACTGACCTTTATGCTACAGATTACTACAGACTAGATGGTAAAATGCCTTTACCAATTAGATGGATGGCTTGGGAATCGCTTTTCCTGGTAAGGAAACATTGTAGATAGCTTTGAATGGTTGACTGTCGTAATTATTGTATGAATAATTAAACATTTAACATGTTCGTATTTTCTAGGGCAACTATTGTCGACATTCCCCGTATCCAACTTTTAGTAATCAAGAGGTTCTCAACAATCTTCGGCGTCTTTCAGTGGTCGAAGATTTGGATCCATTTGAGCCACTAACAAAACCCCAGTCATGTAATCGGGATATTTATCAGTTGATGTGTGATACTTGGAGTCGAATTGACGATAACCGCCCCACATTCTGGGAAATACATTCATTCCTCTCTAGAAAAAACCTCCATTATACATCTCATCATGGTACTATAAGTCACGATTCGTACAATGTTAGTCACAATGTTGTGCCAGCGGCTTCCTCCTCCTTGTCAAGTGCAGAGCACTACATGGTGTAACAAGAGTTCCATTAAAATACAGGTCGACTTGAAATTATCAGTATTTACCTTGTCGTACACACCGAAATTACGTTAAATTTTAATACCTACCTATGTACTATACCTACTTATCGTCAGTGTATGTTTATACTGTCCATATAAACCAATTATGGATCCTTTTTTAATCATTTTTGTAAGACTGATAGATGTGTCACAATTCTGCTTTCAATATGTTTTCTCCATTGAATTAATTTAATGTGCCATTTTGCAGTGGTTTCTTTTTAAATAATTGTTACACTATCCGCTCTATTTATATGACAAAGCTTATAAACGAACCACTATAAATGTAATATTATTTATTGCAAAGCGCTAACTGCTCAGCAAATAACCAAAACCACTGGACAATCCGATAGATTACTAGAAACCATAACATGCACTCAAACATGGTTGGAAAGAGCTCCGCTAGCCTGAAATACATATATATATATATTATGAGGCTTATTAAGTAATTCAGAATTCAGCCCTGCCTTGTTCTAATACTTTTTAAATGTGGTCTTTGAAAAAAACGATAGAATTGTTCTAAACTCATCTTCTTAAAATACAAACCAGCAAGCTTACCATGCATTTTATATTAGATATAAGTTATTTGCAATGAAGCAAATCGTAAATCTCGCATCTCAAACAACTCTATTATTAAATAAAGCTATGTCAATGTCAAAACCAAAAAGCAAGCATAATTCATATGATGTCAAGTGTTATCCTTTTTTCTGGTAGCATTTTCAGTAGTAAAATATGTATTTAAGAAAGGGATAGATTTAAATGGCGAAAGTTGAGAAACATGGCAAGAAATAGTTCCCTTAACTTTATTTTTCTCATGCTGCTACTGTTGAATAGTTCAAGGTATTCAATCATCATCAGTTTGTAAAATATGAAATTCTGTACAGTAAATTGTATAGGGACATATCGAACTGAACTTCTGTAGAATATACCGATATTATTATTGTCTACAGATATAGAGTAGAGATGCATGAAGGTATGTATTTAATTCGTCATTTACGTTTCGATAGTTCTCTCAAATAATACGAAATCAGTCTATTGTCGTAGAAATTTAGAAATACTATACAAAATGTGTGTACGTTATCATTACACTTAACAACAATACTTGGAATGTATCTACACTATGAACACTTACTGACAAGCTGCACAATAATTAAACTTAATGCATATCTAATTCGGTAGAAAGATGACCCGTTATTGGAAATTTAAAGTACAATAAATTAAATAAATTATTACGCAGTCTCCTTCAAACAAAGTTGTTTAATTTTTCGCATCTTTCAGATTTTACATACATAAACATTGTGTGCATGTTGGGCTTTGGTGCTGATGTGGTCGGAAAAAGTACAATTTGCGAAACTTTCAATTTACGCGTGGATTTGGATCTTGTAATTTACTATAAAAATATGGAATCTGCTTGCTTCTAACATAAGATTCACATAACCAATAATTGAAAACGACAAATTTTTGTACATAACAATAAAAAATGTAATACTACCCTGCCCTCCTCCAATTACATGTTACTTAAATGATATGATCCACTTCAATCCATTTCGCACATAAAATACATTAGAATTCTCACACAACGTTTGCGAACTAAAAGATTTTTATGTAAAAATTCCAATTCATTAAACTAGTTTCAAAACTTTCTTCTTCCTTCCCTTAGGCTTCGCTTCAATCCAAATTCCGGAAAGGCACTTAGTAGGCTCGGACAAATCATCAGCAATGGATATACTCTCCGAATCTGATTTGGACTCCTGGTCAGTCGAGCTGAAGTTTTTGTCGTCGCATTTAGCCCCTTCCTTTTCAGGGCTTTGACAAGGCGTTCCTTCTGCTTCAGCTTGTTGCAGTTTTTCTCCTAGATTAATTCCTAGATTTAAAGGCCGTGTCTTCTTGGCATAGAACCCAAGAGGATTTTTAGGACAATATTTAATCGTATGAGCTTTGTCTCCTGTAGCTCCACAAAAACAACAAATATACTTCCGAAGAGAAGGACATACGACTATGTCGTTAACTCGAAGTGGGTGCGAACGATAAACTTCCTCGGGCTCATTATTGGTTCTGCAAAATCCACAATCAAAGGATCCACTTATTGAGGATGGCGATGTTTTCGTTCTTTTTGTTTCCGAGCTTACGTCACTGGTCGATGATGATGATGAAGTTGGACTTTTCTGTAGAATTGTGCTCCACAGAGGTGGAGAGTTTTTCTGATTACCATCGCCCCCAAAACCACATTGGTTCGGTTTCGGTAAACTTGGAAAGCAGGAGCTTGACCTGTAAAAGTTTTTCATCCAAAGTGGTTGTATCAACCTATCATGGAACCTATCATGGAACCTATCATAAAAATATCTGCACATAATATTTACCGTATATTATACGACTGCCCATCAGTAACCAAAGATGTAGTATCTTCAGGTTCAGGCGTTGTTGGGGATGTTTGAGGAGGTCCATATAGAAAAACTTCTTTGTAGGATCTACCTGAATTACAGGCTTTCTTAAAGGCAATATCTGTATCCGAAAACTGCTGATCCCCTTCCCCTCTTCCATCTAACATCATTCCTGAATTATCCTTACAGTTACAGTTTTCATTGGTGCAAATGCCAGAGTTCAATAGTGATTGTTGAGTAATAATATGCAATTGTTCTTCGCTTGGTTGAGGGGAGATAGTGTTCACGATTCGAAGAGTGTTCAGGAACTCTTTCGATGTCGTCGGAATCAGTTTATCTGAACCCCCAAATGTTCGGAGATTTACTCGACAAACGGATGTATGTAAGTACTCATAAGGAATAGTTATAGGTGGGTAGTTATAATAGTAATTACCAAGCTTTTCAATTCTTGGAGATAATCTAATATTGCTTGGCTTCATGCCCCCTCCAACCTGTTGAAAAATGTAGCAAGATTCGTTTTCTGTGATCTCTTCACCATTGTAGTACTTATTGCTGTTATCTATCTCAGGACAGCAATCGGATCTAGCTGGTAACTCCGGACACGACAGAGAACTAGGGTCAAGATAAAACGAAGCTTCTTCGTCGTCCCTGCAAAACATTCCAGCAGCGGCGTTCGTTGGACATCTGCCTTGAAGCCTATCCATACAGTAGGCTCTCCGACTATCTACCACACAGGATCGTCTTTCTTCACCAATCGTTGGACGGACTGTTAAAGCACTTATCCTCTTCAAAGGCGGAGAACTGCTGGGTCTTGTTGTAGCCGACAGAAGTGAAGTTCCGTAAAGAGCCATTTGCAAACTTTTAAACTGCTCGTCATTCGGATTCACAGGTTGGTCATGTTCGTTGTTCTCACATGTTGGCCATGGAGAACCACAATCTCTTACGCCATGGCCTTGCATAAACGTAAAAAAATCTTTTTTAAATATGAACATTTAAATGATACATCAGAAACATTCAAATAGATTTACCTTTGAATGCGGTTTGATAATTCAAGTAATTTTGTAGCTTCCTACTCGACGGCTGAATAATGTTATCCATTGAGTAGCCCGTATACCCAACCTTAAGTCCTTCCAGGAGAGACCTGTTAGCTTCTGGGTCATCCTCATTCACCCACGTGATATCTTTCAAAAATTGACGAAAATCCAATCGTGGACTGCTACTACAGCACTCATTATTCGGCATAATTTGAAGTTTAGGATATGAAATGAGATTTTTAGAGGAAAGCAAGCAAATGAAAATTAAAACTATCAACAACTTTCACGCACGAACCGACAATAAAGCGTATTAAACTTGTGATAATGCAGTCTCTAGTCTCTGCAATTTCTCCAGATTCCGATTCTGTATATAAATATATTTCGAAAGTGTGTTGCAGAGGTGAGTAATTTTTAAAATTAATTACATATAATCTTCTCCATATTACATGATTATCACATTTCCTTGACAATTCATTGAGCATTTAAATACTGACCTTCGCACCGCTTCGTTGTTCAAATAAATAATTTTAAATCTCAGTTCTGGAAACTCATAGCGGTCATTGATATTATACATAAATATACCGTTCGAATTTACAAGCAATGCTTTCAAGAAAGGTTTATTTATTATGTGAATACATACTATGAAATGAACTATGAAGTACCACTGGTATTTCAATACAAGCCGTGCCCGAGCATACCTAAAAAAATTACATAACTTCCAGCATGACAATGACAATTAAGTAACTTTCCGGATAAATACAGTAATGTATCGTAAGAGTGATTTAATAAACTTGCATGCATTTTACAACAACGAGCCCCATAGGCCCATCTGTATTTGAAGACAAAGAATCATCAATCACTATCATAGTATTGTACCTTGTACCTTAGCATGCATAGGCATACACCTATAGACATGGATGTGGGTGATTGGTGAGAAAGAAGGAGTACTGAGGAATGAGGAATATGCATAATTACGAAACGAATATTGTTACATATCGAGACTCGAGAGGTCGAGAGTGCGAATAGAATAGGATGAATCGTAGGACGAATACTTGTTTTGCAAATAAGATTGGTGAGTTGTTGGAAAAGTTCATATTACAAAGTACAAAATTAATTACAATTTACAATATAGTAGCAGAGTAATCGGACGTTTTATGCCATATGCATAAGCACATCGTAGAGCAGACAACTACAGAACAACACATTTAAGGAACGTATATATATTACGTCAGCATTAAAATCAGATCTTCTGATTTTACATACCCACCTTAATAGCATATAATACATTACGTATATTACCAAATTAAGGAGGTGCTTACATTGCCCCAGCTGACCGCTTGTTTACGTTTTTCCCCCATTTACTATAATGCTAAAGGTGCTTTTTGGCAGATAACCTTCTTCTCTGTCAATATCAACT
>JAHZNA010001364.1:0-12159 GCA_027743935.1 Sinodicranocentrus sp. ZH6
ATTGAATTTACACTTGCTTGGAGTCTTGGAAAGTTTAAAGATGTAAGAACATAGGGGCTTGCAACTATTTCAGAGAAGAGCTGTCGACTATGGTCGGAAATGTAAACGATTTGATTTAAATAAAGATTTCGTAGATTTTTCCAGTTTTGAAAAATAACTGGCAGATTTTTTGGGGGAATTTTTGTGAAATCGAGCTCCGTAATTTGAATAGATTCTACACCACTGCAAGTCACAATTAAGGCGTTGACCACGTGAGAAAATGTATTTGACGAAAGGCTGTCTGATACTTTTTCGATTTGGAGGATTTTGACAAACTCCCCATAAAGAGATGTCCATCGTGACAGCTCTTGATCTTTTGGAAACTGGTCGGAAATAATAAACTTATAGTTGTTCCAGGTTCCTTCAGAATTGATGACTGAATCAATGTCATCCTTGTTTTTCAGGATAACCTTTAATCGTTTGATATGTTGAGGGCTATCGATCACACTTTTCAGCAGTTTACAAGTCAATCTGATTCGTTTCAGGGATGTGAAGTCTAAGAAATGTGCAATCTTTTGGAGCACCTGGAAAGTATAACAGTTCAACTAGTTAGTTACAAAAACTTCTACTTCTAATATGTTAATTGATATTAGTTGATGGATTTCTCTATACCAAAGTTGGCAAAAGTAACAAAGGGAATGTGTCATTCTTGTGTTCCATCCTAAATTATAGAAACTCGTAGCTATTAATGTAACGTACAAAGTTCTTCCCCTATAGTTCTAAGCAAATAAAAAATGTTACATAGAGAAAATCCAATGAAATATTTGTGCAGGTGAGCTGTGAGTGAGCTACTTTCCCAGATGAAAGTGGTGAAAGCTGAGTTCCCGCTATAACATGGACTTTCCAGGGTGAAAACCGAGATAGACATTGGTGATGGAAGGCTTATCGTACATTGAACTGTCTTTCTTGCTTTGTTGAGCCTTGATATTTACACATTGAAAGGGATGTAGAATATTCTGTTTTCAAACTTACGGTCTCACATCTCATTTATATTGCTGACTCGATGAGTTGGCGTCCAACATCGGTACCAAGCCTAGGGGGTTAAATTTTATTAGATGTCTCCGTCTGATTATCATTGGAAATTCTAGGTCTTCATGTAGTTAGGGAAACTTTTGTATTTCATACTCAGAAGGGAATTTAACCGCGACTCCCATGTATATTTTATGGAGACGGGTTTGGCTACGCTTCTGAATTTTAGACCACCCATTTAATCCATTCATAAAGCTTTTAATTTAAACTATCTTGCACATTTAGTGATGACTTATCAATATTTTTACGGACATGTTTTTAAGTTTTAAAAAATTTCTCGATGATACTTCTGTGTTGTGTTACTTTGTTATTAAATTGGAGCTTCTCGTGGATTAACTTCGAGGAGTTGACAGTGCTACTAACCTTAGGCAGAATTATGAGTGAAAGGTCAAAACCTTCCAAAGAAACAAACAGTCAAGAGGATAAACATGTTCGCCAACTGTATCAATCTTTATTGGAAAATCGCCGACTAAATTACTGGAGTATATTGGAGTTCCCGTATTTAGTAGAAATCGTGAGACATGATTCCAGTTATCTTCGAAGAATTTTGACTTCCGTTTTCATAGACCATCCAGTCTTATCCCAGTGTAATGATATTAATTAATTCCTGTGAAATTCCACTACAACTTTTGTAACCAATGCTTCATTTTCACACGTTTCAGATTTAACCATTCTAGCGTGGAGAGAGACGTCGAAAAAGATGAATAAGCAAAACAAATGCAAGAACCTAGTTTATCACTGTGATATACTCCCTATCGGTTTTGAGAAAACTGTTTGGACAATGTACAAACGTCAGTCGGAAATAAGTGATGTATGGTCCTCACAATCAAAAAGCAGTTTTTCTAACAATGAACACCAAACCAACTTGAGTTTCAGCCAATTTTTAGTATAAAATCATGGGAGTTTCGGACAGTCCGGAAAGCTAAAGATGCAAAGACGAGATGGGCAACTGTCATGCGATTCAGAAGTAGAAGCTACGAATGTTTGTCTACTTGTGAGAAATTGCTTTGTCAAATATTTGTCTAACTCAATCAATCCATTTCAAGTCAAGTTTTCAAGACCAGTTCTTCAGCTTGATAAGTTTTCCAAAATATGAGCTAGGATTTGCCTAATTTTTAAACGAGTTTCATTATAATTCTTGCCCTTTTGGATTTGTATTGTTTTAAAGCGTCATTGATTCAATATCACGATCATGACCTCGTTTTAATTTATGTTACTGTGAGTCATGATTTCAATAATGTCTATTGTTTTCCGTTATGTTTGCCTCTGTAAACTTTCTCAAGATGAAATAAGTCGTGTATTGACATATCAAAGAATAAACACGAACCTCTCTCGGTAAGATATGTAACTGTAAATCATACTGTGACAATTTTTTTNTATGTTTGCCTCTGTAAACTTTCTCAAGATGAAATAAGTCGTGTATTGACATATCAAAGAATAAACACGAACCTCTCTCGGTAAGATATGTAACTGTAAATCATACTGTGACAATTTTTTCTACTTGTTTTCCCTATTGTGGCATTGATTAAGTAAGAAAAAATTGAATTGTGGTTAAATTACACATAAAAACCAATATAATCGAGAATGTCAAGTTCAAGTTATCTAAGTTTTACTGTAACATTTTGTGCTAAGCGTCATGTTGAGAACATTGCAAGTGTAAATTACGACCCATAAAATATGTTAACTACATTACGTTCTTAAATAACGACCATTATCACCCTGCTAGGAAAAACAATCATGTTGCAGTGCATTGCTTATCCAAAATACTGCTGCTGAAAAGAAATGACGCACGTACCTGCACGCACGCGTGCGGCCATGGGGTATCCATATAAAGTTCTTACGATGTGAATTAATTTCCAATTCAAGTAGGTTTCATTCATTCTGGAATATGAGAAATCTTGGATAATTTTTCCTATTAATCCTCTTTGACTTGCTCTATGAGTGAGTTAATAATTTATTTACAACGAAACAGGTACACGACACTACACTATTGCTTATAGCCAAGCCATTAGCTTCTGCGTAAATCCAAGCTCATCCAACCCTTTCGAATATGTGGAAAACATCACTCATTACTGACAGGATCAACCAGCTTACCTTGAGCTGCACGGAGATATAATGTTTTTGTTAGATTTCAGGTGCATGCAAACTTTGATCATTTCTGAAGATGTACCTATTAGTGCTCCATAAGATCAACGTAACCTACAAGGATAATTGAGAATGCATAACTATAACTGGAGACTGCGGGCTACGGCTAATTCATGCAGTCATGAATTTGGCTTGTTATGCTTACCACGAAAGCCTCTTATATATAATAGGAAACGCTGTTAAAACGGAAGAATGAGCACATTCATAACATATAATACGATAAAATAAGCTCATAAAGTGGTTTTCATTTACATACCATTAGTGCTTGAGCTAGGAATTAGAACATTTTATGCTATCATGCAATGACTCTTTATTGTTTGTAACGAGGGAGTCACAAACATATTAGGTGTGCTGGTGTGCATATCAGGATATCTGTCAATTGAAATGATGTTTTGTCACTCTCGGCTATATTTGTTAAAGATTACTATGTAGTAATGTGTGATTCACTTTTTTTAGCACTTCCTTCTTTCATTATTTAACGTAATCGGTTTATAGAGTTTAGAGTTTATTTCAATATAGATCCTTCAATTATCCTAAATGAATTCTGAAAGTGATCGTCCCTTCGCCTCAGCGAGGAATAGGACTACTGCAAAGAGTAAATTAAAAAAGACTAGTAAGGAAATAAAAGATCATACAATTTCAAGTAACGCGGAGGGTAGATCTACTGCGGCTCGTTTGCAGGCGTTGCTGGAGAATCTCGACATTAGGTAACTAAAATATCCCATGTCCCATACTCTATATATATTTGTGAACGCTATTTTTGATTTTTTAAAACATTTAATGTCTTGTAGGTTTGTGGACTGTACATTAACTTATAGGCAGGAACACCTGGATATTGCAAAAAACAAAATTCCGATAAAGAAACCATCGAAATTTCAAAAACTTAGGAACGTTATTCGCAATACAATAGAAGTAGTTCGTGACGCAGTGGAGCTAGAGAAGACTTTCACAGATTGTTTATACTTTCCATTAGATGAAGAGGACAAAGTGAAAGATTTCATTCAATCGAATTTCTCCGAAGCAAAATTGAGGTAATCTTGATTATGACTTGTATAATATGATTACAATACAGGAGGGTGCACAGCACACTGCTTTTCAGATTATATTATACTTTACACCTGTTCTAGCTTTGTAAACTGCAAATTCATTAAAAGAAACAGTTCCGTTTTTGAGAAAGTTACCAGAGGACTGAGAAAGGTTTTTGGAATTCAGTTTGAGCTGGAATATATCAACTGTAAGTTTTATTTTACCATTGTAATGGTAAGTAAATATATTATTCAGTACTAATTTTTTTCTCTATCGCGATTAACAGCTTCGGCAACTATCAATCATTACACCTTTCGGCTGAAAGACATTCTTCTGGTGTACAATCACATCCAGGAAAGAATAATTGAGGAGGCTTAACCGTAATTCATTTTAATTTTTGTTTTCATCAAAAGTTATTCATATGGAAAAATTATTGTCTGATATGGAATATATATGGAAATATGTATACGCATGATATGTGTCAATATTGGAATAACTATATAGCTATACTATAAATAGCTAAGTAAGTTTGGGATTAGGATAAAAAAGATAACCGTGCCTGTAAATCTGATTGTCTTTGCGCAGAGCATGTTCCGTGCTAGAATTAAGACTACCTAAATGGTAATCGAACTATCCATGTACAGTTACAAATTACGCTACTCTGATTTGCGATTCAGTTAATTTTTTTATTTCCTCTTGTTATAACTGAACTTTCGATAGTGCGTAAATTATGAAACACATTTTGTAAATAATATGTCAAGTACAACGAACTAAAGTATTTTGTCAAGCATACACTTAAATTACAAATCAAACTAATATACAAAATAAAATTCACTTGCGCATACTGGCAAATTTTCACTAGGAGTAAACTATATAAACTGTCCCATAGTCATACACAAAACTTTCGTTCAAAGTAACAGGAACATACATGCATACCAAGTTAAATACTAGAATTAGGTAATGTTAGAGAAAAAAATTTGTCGGCAGCTTCTCATTGGTTTCATTTATACTCTGATTGGGCTGCATAGTAAAATAAATGAACTTAAATGCATAGCACAATCTACAGACACAAATCCGAAAAAATCATTATTGCTAGGAAGCTGTACTTGTACTACAGCGAAAACAGTTTTCCATCCTATTTTTTCCTCGCAGGTAGACATTTCGGACAATACCACTTTCCTTTTGGGATAGAACTTAAACCCATGCACCCAATGTGAAACCATTCGATTGTGCACTGCAAAAGAAGAAATAAGGTTATTTTAAATTAGTTAATCATAACAGAACGGTAATTAATAAAAATTAGTACATATAGTACACTTACCTCAGGGTTGTCGCAAGCAATCATTTCTCCGTAAGATACTTGATGGCATATACAGTATGTGGGCTCGTTTGGATCTACAGGCATATCTAGAACATCTCCAGCAGTACCACTTGAAGCAACTTGTTCCGCCGCAATGACTATTTCAGATTTATGCTTCTTTCTTGCAGGACTAGCTGAAGCACCTTTGGTGTTTTTGTCCTCAGTTTCAGCCTTGGATTTTTTCGATTCTTTCTCCCGTTTACGGCCACCTATAAATTGATCAAAGTGATAATTTAGAATTGTCCTTTTTCATTACTTTCCACAATTTATTTAATATCTGGTTGTAATAATTACGTTTGTTGGTGGCTGGAGGAGCTGGATCTGGTTGCGGAGGTGAGGCGGCGCTTCCAGAACCATTTTTAGTGTAAGAACAATTAAACCTAGCGTAAATTGTTTTTCGAAAGCGTAAAAGTGAAGTGTTTGAGAGGTTTAAACTTCTTACATGTATCTTTGCCACGTGTTCCTTCTTCTTATCTGGCGTTATATCTCCTGCAATTTGAAGGAACTCAATTCCCAATCTATCAATTTCTTGCATTATCGATTGTGCTCGTCCATCCAAATCACGCATTAGTTTAAAGTTCCGTTGTAGTTCTACAGGTAAGCTTTCTAAGCCTAGAAAAATAAAATAAGTTTATATCATGAAAGCACATAAGTTTCAAATTTTCTCGTGCATTTTTTCTCTCATAAATTTCTGGCTCTACACTTACTTTCTAAATAGTGTTCCAGATAAATCGCAGTCGTCATTTTAACCAAGTCTAAATGCCAAGTGTTTGGCTTAGTGTATAAACTGTGTAAGTTGTAAAAACGGGAAACTAAAAGTTTTAGCACGAAGACCCAATCAGCCTAAATTGTCTTTTTCGCGTTGTAAGGCTAAACAAATCCACTATTTATTGTACATTTTTTCTTATTGCTTATTACAAGAAAAAAAAAAGCAATTTATAAACTTTTATCATCATTGGTCCTTCCCCAATCAAGTCTCTCGGGACTGATTTTTTTCTCTCAGAGCTCTCAGCGAATTTTAAGTTGTGCAAACATATCCCTGTCAGTCATCAGGATGCTTGTTGCGCTCTTAAACCAAAAAGAGCATTTCACGGTTTAAAGGTGCATTTCACATCACTTTGTAATTAAAAGTTAAAACACAAAATTATATCAAAATTTTTACTTTCACATTTTACATTTTCATTGATGATATATCTGAGTAGCGGGATTCACCTTGAAGTAGTATTTACAAATCGAAGCAATGTATATTGTTGTATACTATTATCACATCACATCCACTGTAAATATATACGAACACATTGACGAACTATTATACTAGTATGTATTTTTCATTCATATCTCTTCCTTCTATTTCACAGTTTCACGTTATGGTGTGATAGCACACACAAGAAACAAATCGGTATCTCAGAACAAAAAGGACTGTTGTAGAAAAGATGTTGTATAGGGGAAAAAATTCACAGTAGGTATATTTCACATCTCCTACTCCTCATATTCACTGATATTTTCTTCAACATTCATATACTTACAATTGGAATGGAAATGGAACACACATAACGCCTGGTAATGCAAGGTGATGTATAGTACTTGTGTTATGGCTTTTATTCATATTCTGTGCGTACTGTTCACAATCTAAGTTCATCTGGTCTGATGGCGAATTCGTACATGAGCATTGAATTGTGTACTTTTTGAATGCATAGAGGAGCAAGTAGTCTGTGACAGTGAAGTGTTGTATCTGTTTCAATACTCTCAAAACATAAATATTCTTCACAGCTTGTGCATAGTTCATACTGTTTGTTGTAACAGAACAAGGATATTTCCTGGTCAGACATCATGATATCCTCATATATCACATTGCAGACTTCCATTAGTCTATAATTTTTCAGGGTTCTCATTCTCGAATGAATAAAAACTTCGCAAATACAATGTTGGCATTTCTATTCCTTTAAATGCTCGATTTTAGATGTGCATGGTGAAATGCAAACATGTTAAAACCACAATAAGCGATTAACTAATTTAGCCCAAGTTCTATTTTATGCTACTTTTACCTAGTTCACTGTATGCTTTTAAGTGTTCGTATCTGTAAATGAATGCTCTCAATTGTAATGATGAGTGCTTTCCATATTTTTTTACCAATCTGCATAAATGAGAAAACTGAACTTTCAAGGAATACCATATAGCATGCTAGTTGCATCTTCAAAAAAGTTATCAGGTCGCTGGCGTACATTTGAGTAATGTAAAGTATTAAACAAATATACATATGGACAGACTGGTTGATTAGGCGACTGACTAAAAAATCCAGACGATACCCTTTAAAAATAAAATCAAAAGCTACCTAGATGGCTTAAATTACCATCTTTCTTTTCCCGTGTCTTGGAATCCAGTCTATAGGATCTCAAGAAACCCCGTAGACAAGAAAAAGCTTGCGCAGCACCCTTATGACACATGACCATGACATATACCACCTGTTACTGTGGACCAACTTTCACTTGAACTGTAGAGAAAGGGAGTTATACTGCTGGCCAAAATACACCAAAAGTGCTTACACTCTTCTCTGAAACAGCGACGAAGACGTCATGTTAAGGGTTCAAGACGCTAGACGCTGTATATCTCACACATATCCCTCGCATTATACGTGTGTCTCTCCCTGATGTCATACATATAGGATAGACAGTCACGATCATATGTGGACTTTTTCAACCATAATATCACAAATGACTCATTTATATATACACAATACACATGTATTTACTATTTTATTCATCATCCCAGTTCGGCTTAAACCAAAATCGAAGTGCAACACCTAGATGAAGGAATTCACGTAGATGTGGGGTGATTGTGGGATAGTGTATTAAATTACCAGGTGCTGTGCAAATATGCGTTGTTGAGTTGTTGTGAGTGATGTAAAAATATATTTTTTTCCATTTGTCGTAGCTCATACATCTCCTAGTTTTAGGGATTCAATAACAGCTCTCAATTTATGCACATATTAATCAAACTTATAAAAATTTAAAATATAAAGGAAATTACTCCTTTGTATGGAACACGGAAAGTTTTCTTGAGTGCATTTGCTTCGTTTTCATATTTACTACACACATCACTCTTCTGGTTTAATACACTTCTACACAAAGCAAAAATTCAATATCCAGCATTACTCACTTGACCCCATTCACCCCATGACATATCGTTACCATTCTTATAATTGCACTTTACTGTGCTCATTGAAATTGGTGAGAGCAAATAATTAATTATTATGAATTATTTTATTGATGGATTCACGATACGGATGGATATGTATTGCTTAATTTATTTAAAAATAAAAATCAAAACTTGAAACATTTCCTTGCATTTTCCTGTTGCAGCATTATTGGGACCGACAACAGAAAATTTGACTCGGAGGATAAGACTTATCAGCTGACTGAATAAATTAGCTTCCTAAAGCGGATATGAAAGGATAACTTCCTAGCTGGAATTTACAAAAAAAATAGTCAATTGATTTTTGAGAAGTCGTTAAACGAGAAATTAGCATAGCATAAAGAATAAGTCTAGCGTCTGGCGTCTAGTATTTTTTGAAATTTCCACTCAGAGTAGTCTAGTCATTTGAACACTCGTCGTTCAACCAAAACTACATAATTTATTCAAAATGGTGAAGTTATTTGCTTTGAGTGTTATACGACGACCCCTTGATGCTCCAGAAGGCCGTTGTGTTCTCCTAAAAGGATCCTATGACTTATCATCATTTGGATTTTTCCAAAGAGCATCAGTAAAAGAATTCATGTCATTTTCTTCTATAACAATCGTCGAAAGAACGAATCTGTCCACCCGACAATCCGTGAAAGAGCAAGGTATGTCCATTTTTACACACCAAAAAGCAATTCAATCAATATTGCACATTGCGTACATACTTAATACGTTGTTCTAGCTTCACATATGTGTATTTGTAAATATTTTTTGCAGAGTTCTTTTGCCATGTTTATGTCCGTGCTGATGGATTATCTTCAGTGCTAGTCTCGGATGTAGATTATCCTAGTAGAGTCGCTCACACACTGATGACTAAAGTTATGGATGATTTTTCGAGCAAATTTGACTACAAAACAGTGGGTCCAGAAGCTTTAGATGCGTTCAGAGGTACATCTTTTTTTGTGACTTACAAGACAAGCTGTACTCAATTTAGTAGAAATCCTGACATTTAGAAATTTTAACATTTTTCTAGATTTCGACCAAATTCTTGCACGATACCAGAACCCCCGTGAAGCAGATGCACTTACACGAATTCAAACCGAATTAGATGAGACAAAAATTATCATGGTGAGTTTAACGGAAAGTTATGCTATGATGAAGTTACATTGTGTGCAATAAAATCTTAACATTTTATATTTGTATTGTAATTGTAGCATAACACAATCGAAGCCGTCTTGGAACGAGGAGAGAAACTAGATGATCTCGTGGCCAAGTCAGATAATCTTTCTGCACAGTCCAAAATGTTTTACAAAACTGCTAAGAAAACCAATTCATGTTGTAATTTTTAAATTTTCAATGAAACTTGATGAAATTTGTCATATATATAAAACTGCTATTGGGTCTGAAGAGCTGCAGTGTTAGCCAAATCTGAGATATTACCGTTATCAGAAAAGAAAATTTTTGATAAATGTATAAAGTTAATGAGAAAACTGGGGAATGAATGCAAAATGCAATCAGATTTCCGATCTGACTATTTCTATAAATAAAGTTAGACCGGTTAGTTAGTACTAGTAACTTGAATGTAATTTCTGTAATTAAAGCATCTTAAATAAGGATCAGAGGATCGCGTATTAATATAGTGCTGACAAAAAGTATATTTAGAAGAAATTATAAATATACATCAGTAGTGATCAGGAGGGCACTGCGAATGCATTCATACAGTTAGAATGAATACGTATACGCAGGTGTTTACGATATTTGCGTGTGGCATTTGATTAAAATATTCCAATCTTAGGACTTACTGAATTGAATAATGTTTAAAAAGCTATTATACATAGATAATATTATGTCATGTTCATTTCATTTTAATCGGCTAGGGATAATATAAATACAAACTGTTCCCCTGATTCTAATATTATTAGCAAATGTCAAATACCAACATAATTAAGTTTGACACCTATTTTTTCAACCCGTTTTGATATTCATAAATTGTATTTGCGAAGTGTGCTATAAATTTACATTTTTTGATGATTTTTACCCGTAGTCACACGGTCAGTGAAGTAGTTGTCTTTGTTTCAACTTCCCACAGTCTGTGTCATTCTAGTTAGCTTTGCCAGCTTTTTATATGTGAATTGCGAAATAAAAATATATTTCCTTTTAAATGTCAGTGCAATTATTATAAAATATTATGGATTTTTTTCCGCTCGCATCCCGTACACTAATTCATCTTGCCTTTCAGAAATTATATGTATAAAAATCTTTATACATAATCGACGATTGAGAGAAATGCGACTTTGACGCATGCGCATTACTCATTATCACGCATAAGCTGATGCTGCGTTGTCAAGGGTTCGTACGTTTTCTACTCCCACTCATGGCTATATGTGTGATGCTATGCTA
Source organism: Sinodicranocentrus sp. ZH6 (assembly GCA_027743935.1). Taxonomy (NCBI): domain Eukaryota; kingdom Metazoa; phylum Arthropoda; class Collembola; order Entomobryomorpha; family Entomobryidae; genus Sinodicranocentrus; species Sinodicranocentrus sp. ZH6. Next base: position 11,177 of record JAHZNA010001364.1, read on the forward strand.
TGAAATGGCTGTATGGCTGAATTCAAAAGTGTATTTATGAATGGCTCAATAGAAAAGTGTATTAATGAATGTGTTCTTCTCTCCCTCTCCTCTCTGAACAAACGTTTTGCATTTTAGTAAAGTAAACATTGACAGCTGACAAGTTTTGGATTTTGGAGATGTGACATCACTAAGGTGGTTGGTCCGCAGCACTCAAGTACTTTGTCCACAGCATAACACTCATATATTTCATGATTTCCTCAAATGTCGATAACGTTTCAACAAACACTCATTTAGTTTGTTCACAGCACTAAGGTGGTTGGTCTACAGCACTCAAGTACTTAGTCCACAGCACTCATTTAATTGGTTCACAATACCTCCACAGGTGTCCTCTCAGATTTTTTCGTGTGTTGAATTTCGATTATTTTTAATTGACTTTCGGTTGATTAACTGTCGACTGCTGTTAAATAGTCGAACATTATCATTAAATGATAGTAGACTATAATTTAATGGCTGTGCACTACTATTAATTGCTTGCATGGGACTTCGACTGATTGTAAGTGCATGTGGTTTTCAGCTGAGTGCAGGGTTGTTCGGCTTATTCTAATTAAAGCCATGGCTAGACCTATACGCATTTGCAAATTATAGTGTTACTGACAATTCGAAAATTATAAGGTGTTAGCAGCTTTTAAATATAATGACCGTCGAATATTGCAAAGCTTCATGTTAATAGTCCACTACTACCTTCATTATTAACTTCCGTACACACTCCATCTTGACCAAAATAATTAAGCCATTCTCAACTAATTCTTTGTTTCTATAGATCGAATATTGTAATTGACTGTCGACGATTGTTAATTTTCTATCGAATATTGTTTATCGCTTTCTTCTATTTTCAATTGACTATGGATTTTGTTAATTTGTTTTCAGCTATTGTCAATTGACTTATAATTATTGTTAAATGGTGTGCATTCGGTGTTTTGCGACTGAATGGTAGACTTACA
>JAHZNA010001365.1:0-128796 GCA_027743935.1 Sinodicranocentrus sp. ZH6
TCGAATTAACGACTAGTATGCAGCATAGCTATAGTGATCCTTGGAAGAACTAATGATAATGATGCGCACTGGATACATTCAATATTATCCCAATCTCCTACTAGGTCTCCCACATGCTCATCTCACCATAAATTATCACACTTGAATTTCTCAAATGGCCTTGACTTACTGAAATCATTGTCAGAATTTTGAGGGGTACGGCACGGGTGTTTAAATAAGTTTGTTAACAATTCGATTTAAAGTGATTGAAAACATTTTCTGGATCCATCTTGATCTCTGGATTTGCTTAAGTATATTTTATGTAATTTCGTGACGGAGAATTATTCATGGCTTTCATGCGTAGCACAAACAAGGATGTTAGTTTAATTTTTCACACCCATTCGCCATTACACATTAATTCTTACACGCGGCCAGCCTAAGCGTATCGTAGATTCATGTGGATTCAGATGATCATACCACCGAGTTTAGAATAGAACAGGAGGTTATTATTCAAAGGAGCATGCAAAAATGGTTCGATTTTGTCATCATTATTAAACACAAACGCCAGTGCTTATTCCTATTGTAAAAAATTGTTTTACACCTGACAAGATGTTTGGGTTTTGTTTGGTTCATAAACTTCAAAAAATGAAATGTTTTCCCCACAAACAATCAGATTGCAAAATAGAGAATGTCATAAAACTCAATACACATATTCATTTCATACATAGTAGATGTATGTGGAACTTCAGGAACTTGGAACTAACGTCTATTGAGTACTATTAGTCTATAAAAGCTCGGCTAGGGTCTGGTCTGGGGTTCTAGACCCATGCGCTTTTCTGCACACAAATGAGGGTCAATCTTTACTCGACCTATAGTCATAACAAACAGTCATAAGTAAGCACCCAGGAACTCCAAGTTATGTCAAAATTTTAAATCGTTGACGACCCAGACAGAATAAACTCATCATGTCACTCATGTGATAGTTTTACGCGACCATATTTACTAAAAGGAGTCTATGCCAGTGTGAAATTTAATCATGGGATTATGGTCTCAACTCTAATTTATAAATAAACTAATGACTCTGAACGAAAGCTATGGGTTTGTTCAGTAAGAAATATGAATGTGACATACACATGGAAACTGTATCATGAAAATACAGGCATATAAATAATGTATACTTAAGCTTGCTTCATTTTTCTTAAAATGCGATGTTTACAAGTCCATATAGACCCCATCTCAACAGGACTCACTCGTATATATGAGTATTTATTTACCCATTTCATTCACTTCGATAAGTTCATAATCTACGGTGGACGGTACATGATGGACTGCGACTGCACTGGACTTCCTAAATAACTCCATCCAGGCAGAGCTAAGCTATTGCCTTTGTATTCAGTTCAGTCTTTGGGTTGCTTGCACTTTGTGCTCACATCACAACATTCACACAACCACAACTTTGAGAGAGATCTTTGTACTAGTACAAATCCATGTAGCTCAAATCAATGTTAAATAGTGGTGTGCTTGTTGGATGCTTGGGAAGGTAAGGATTGCATGACAGTGAGTGCTTCATTGTGATAGTGACTGTGACACAACGAAGTACATAAGCATTCAATAGTCTTTCAAGTTGTTCCTATGATTCGATCCAAGTCTTGTCGGCACAGCATAGCAGTCGCCTTTTAAGTGTTCTCCAGTGAAGTAAACAAAATTTCTCCTTAATGATATAGATTGTCGTCTCCGTTTACGCTCTCTTAGAAGGAACTGGACCTCTTCTGAATTTCATCTGGTAAGATTATAGCTGTTTAATTAATTTCTACCACGTTTCACATGTTCAAAACATTGCATAATAAATATAATTTTCTGTCTGAAATGTATGTGTTTTGAAATTCTGCGCAGTTTGTTTATGGCCTTGTGTTACATTGCATAGCATACTCCCAAACCAGAACTGCTTGGTAGTATTAACGTTTGACTAGCAACTCTGGGAATTTCTGATTCAGAAAATGTCGATCATGTCAATCATAAACTGCATTGTTTCCTCGTTCATGTCCATAAAAATTGCAGTATATATAAATACACATTTTGATAAGCATTCTCTATTAACATACTTTGGCATTTTTATCGTTTACATATAACACGCTTTCTCTTATATAACTAAAGAAATCCCCGTCATCTGTGAAACAAGTGTTTTTATTCGGTGTCGTGTGTAAAGTTTTTGAAAACCATAATTTACATGTATTAAAGGTAAAGGTAAGATTGAAAAATTCAGTTTTTTAGTAACAGACAAGAGGAGAAACGAAGAAGCAAGTATTCCGTATTCCCAAAGACAGCGTCTATGTTTTTAGTTAGTGACGCAGTTAGGGACAGAGACCCTTTTAATGATTCTATCAGCATTTGAAGTTTCTTTCTGTTTCATAAATTCCTTGAGACAATTAAATTTTAAAATTGGTCTTGTTTTATCCTTGAGAAATTCGGCTTATTTTCCGATGGATTGAGTTTGTGTTTTGCAAAATGATTATCTTCGTGGTTCGGTACATATTCATCTGTACATATATTCAAGGCAGAGCTATTGCATTTGTACATCCAATATCCATTCCATTTCATATCGCAAAATAACCTTGAAACCGTTTACCCGATAGAGTGCGAATGCTGCCGACAGCCTAATACCATACAAACAAAGAATCGAAACGCGTGTGCTTCAGTAAAAACCAAAAACATCGAGTTTTTGCAGGATAATTTATTACAGTCCTCATTTCTGTACACACCTAGTCTTATATTTTCCTCGCAAACTCAAACTCTACAAAACGCTTTCAGATTTTCAGATATGACCGTATAACGCTTTACGGAGATATTCAGGCAAGCACGTTCTGGCTTCCAATACGCATTATCTTCCATAGCGCGTAGGGTAAATGTAATATTTAGTTTTCCAAATTCCAGCAGTTTCTCGTCTTCGGTCTAATAGTACATTTTAAGTGGCTAAAGCATGAAAGTGCAAGAAAGCAACGACATGCAAACAGAAGTTAGCCAAGAAAATCAGCACAAGCTATAAACACATCTCTGCTTTTCAATTCGGCATCGTGAGTAATCAGATTTCAGATTTCTTGTGGTTCATACGCGCATATTGTGAATACGTAGTGAATAAGTTTGCATTTTGGGTTTCCGTAGAATTCATTGCTTGATGTGAGGATTACCAAAATTCGTAGTATGCAAACTTGCTTTTGTGTAGAGTGAATATGAGGGAGTTCTTCGTGAAAGCATCACCGGCACAATAAAATAATTTTGAGGGGGCACAGGCACAACGTGATAGTGATCATCAGATCATCACTTGTTTAGAGAATGTTGGCACAACCGCAACCTCGGCATATTTTGCACGTGAAAATCACATTGTTTTTTTTTGTTCTTTAGGACCTAGTCATTTGACTTTGAATTTGGAATCTTCCATCCGGCAGCTTTTCTTGCAAGACGTGTGTGTTAGTCAACAAAGATCAGCGTGGAGTTTAAAATAAAACTAGTGCAGGTAATCTACTAGTACTAGTGAATCGTTGAGTTAAACTTGACAGGATAGTTGAATTTTTACATTGGACACTTAAATTAAACCGACCAACCTAACTAAATTGAGTTACAGGCAACACACATACTTTCAAGAATCTACCTGGTGTGAAGCATTATGAATTTCACAGCCTCGGGATCTCTCATAGTCGTTTCCAATCGGCTACCTTTCGTGCTCAAGTACAATGAGGCAAGCGATTCGTTTGAGCGTAAATCCAGGTATGATATACTTATTATTAGAACTATTTTTGGTTATGTGTTAATTCAATGCAAGTCGTTTTTGTAGTTCTTACTAAATATTTTATGCAGTAAATTTTGCACAGTGTCACTTCGTTTCCGTGGCTGGTGGTATCACTGGTATCGTATATTTTTCTTACCTGGGCATTGTACCGAGTCGAAAAGCCATATGCATATTTGTACTGCAAACTGCAGGACAATTTATCTGGTCCTGCTGCACATATTCATTTTTACATAATTGGCATTTATAATCAGTAAAATGGACTATTTTGTGAAGATTTTTTCGTCCGGAAAAATATCGAACGTTTCCCTGAAGAAATATTTTGTCAAAGTAGATTTTAGTGCATAATCAAGTTGGGCTACTCCTAATAGTCCTAAGTCTATGCATACAAGTACATAAGCTAAGTGATTTTTTTTGACATAACGGTTCCAAATTTTCAGAACTGAAACCAAACTTCCATATTACATACCAATGTAAAAATCTAAGCTTTAAAGTTGAATCTACATTTATTATCCGATTCTGGCAGGTTAATTTACAACTAGAACCCTGTCCATTACTCCGGTAAAGAACTTTGTTTGAAAACCTTTACAACATGTATTTACTCTATTTAATCTCAAGAGCTTTACCAAACGTACAGTCTATGGATCATAGTTGGTAGTTGACAGTATAAGCATGTACAATTACTGTAATTCCGTATCCTCATGCAGTATGGGGAAAATAATCACAAACTAATTATAAATACTTATGCGCTTTAGCGTCAGCAGCGGCATTTTGGATGTACGTAGTAGTAAATATCTGACAGGATGAAGGTTTTTATGATTTTTGATAAGTAAAATGAATTCATACATCAGCATAACCTTTCATCGGTCTCTTGAATAGAAAAAACTGAGAAAAGTTGTGTAATTTTTCTTCGAATGAATTTGATTTACTGGTCAATGGTGCGTTTATAATAATGCTGAATTAAATTTATTTCTAATGAATCGAGACTTTAAATTCTTTAAATTTTAAAAACACTGCTACTCACAGTGTAAACAGAGTTTAAAATTCCATTATTAAATTTATTTCTTTTATTTCTTTTTACACATTACATTATCACACTTATTTTATCCTATTCACGCATTTGAGGAAAATAGTTGATTGAATATTGGCACTGTCAACTGTATGCTTCGTGTGAACTGGGCAAAAGCATTAAAATTGAGTGTGCCAGGTGCCAAAAAATGCTGTTGTGAATAAAGTTGTTACGAGCCATTCCTAAAATGCTTAAACTGAAAATAAGCAGGAACTAACGGCTTAATTGATTTTTAAATATTCTTATATGCAAACCTGATGTGAGATTGTTGACCTTGAGTAAAATGAAGCAGAACAAGTTTAAGTACATTTAAACAGTGTGTAAGTGTAAAGGGTTCGGTTACGATTATGCTGCAAGGTAAGAAGAGTATGCATAACTATCTCTGTACTCAAACTGTCAATACTCTGTACAAACATTACTACTTAATTATTCTCCAATTCCAATACAAAGACAAGTATCCATGCAGTCTGCAGTCCAGAGGTTGAAGAAATAATATGTAAGATGAAGGAAGAATGATTTCGTTGTGCACTTATTGTATATATTATATACATCCTAATGATAAATGATGGATAAAGTGAGCCTATAAATGAGCATAATAAACTGCACTACCAATATCATTTTACTTTTACCAACTGTTTGACTAAAAACACTCATTGAAATAAGTTTGCGTGACTCTCTAATTAGTAATTAACAAACGTCTATTCACCCGCTCATTGGGCGGAGGGCTGTCATGATGTTTATCAATGTTTTGCAGAATCTACGAATTATTTTGAAGAAGCCTATCTGTGTTAGTTTCATGATTTTCTAGACTGACAAGTTTTTTTTAATTCTGCCTTTATCCATGATTATATCATAACCAGTAGTATAGAAATGACTAAAGACGTGATATTTTCCTAAATACAATTGGTAGTTTTTTTAACGGGTTAAGCTGCTTTAAGATCTACCTAGTGCATCAAATCCTGTCATCATCGGTAAGGGTCACGTAGTGCACGAATTATGTATGTCTGTTTTTCTAGAGACCTTCCAAACTTTCTTCTGCCTGCACACAGATGCATGACTTCAATTTTTGGGTCAGTCCTGTCAGCTTGTCGTGAAATAGTTATTTTAGCCTCATCTACAGCTTTGTAAAACTAACGAGATCGCTTTCGTTTTTTCTTTTGTTTTTCATACTCACGATCGATTATGTCGTTTTTCGGACTATTCTTTTTAAAAAGGGGTGTGCATAATTTGGAATGCCATCATTGCCATAGATCATAATGGAAAATTACAGCAGTATGTAATATAAACCCTCCTCTTTCTTATCGTCATCTAGATTCTCATGTTTCATACTCACCTCAACATGTACAAGATACGATATGTAATGATAGTTAAGACTTAACTCTCATATCATATCATGTATGTGGCTGGAGGAGTGTTAAACAATATTTTACCCTTAGCAAAGTTTGCCCACATCTTTTGGGATTACACAATATATTATTATACATACCTAGACATTCCTTTAGTCTTAATACTTGCAAATTGACTTGACATTGCATTGCAAATAATCAGGTATGGGTCGCGCGGTGAACGTCTATAGTACTTTAATGATAAATATCTATTCGGGAAAAAAGCATACGTATGCTTATGCGTAGAAACAAAAACTTCTTAACGCCTAACATGGTTGGTAAACGTGCTAAAGTATAAGCATATATGATAAATGATAACATGGTTTTCTATGTCCTGATTTAGCTTTATTTTACGTTCTATATTTTTGTGGAACTCGTATTAATTGTTCCGAGCAAAAGTTGATAGCAAACGTATCAATTTCAACGGAAATGTTCGTCATGTTGAAAGATAACGTGACATGTGACAACTTGATACAAATAAGTGTGTACTGCTAATAATCCCATGCAAAGATATCTTTGGGCTTTGTTTTAAATAGCTTAGCTTACTCTATTTGCAACTTGTAAAACGATATTCTGTGTATATGATCAGATCATGCACATAGTGTGTTCCTTTATGTTATGACAGTTATAGTTATGAGTGATAATTATGTGGCTAATGCAGTAAACCTTTCTAAATCATGCTAGTGCCGGTGGCCTTGTCACAGCCGTAGCTCCCGTTGTAGCGCAATGTGGAGGAATATGGATTGGGTGGTCTGGAATTAATTTAGAAGATTATGGAACGGACAAACTGGAAATCCCTGAGTCCGATCCTTCCGACAAAACGCCCACAGCTGGCATCAAATCAAAACAAGTATGAGTAAATTAATCACTTTTTCCAGGAAGCATGTCCTTGAAAAGGACAACTTTCTGTGCATGGCATATCATTTTTCACGTAATTGTGGACATCAGTGTCCACCTCCTTAAACGCAAATTATATGAGCATGCTGAATAAACTGATTAGACTATTGCATTGCAGATAGCCATTTCTGCTATTGTGTGAGCTTACTCACAGTTACAACTTACAAGTACTCAAGTCAATACGTTGCATCTAAGAATCCAATGATTCATATACGTAATACGTAAATAAACTCTAAATACATAGCTGAGGATTTTCTACAGTCAGAATAGTCAGATACGAGTTTATTCATGGCTTAGGCATGCCAAGATTAATTGTATTTTTAGATTAGATACGAAGATAGCGTAAATACTGAATGCTTAATAGATTGTTGCAGTAAATGTGGACAAAGAAGTATTTGAACAGTACTATAATGGATGCTGTAATGGAACCTTTTGGCCATTGTTTCACTCCATGTCGGACAGAGCAATTTTTAGTACGGAAAGCTGGGAGGTATGCATTTGAATGAAATGATTTATGCAAATTCAATTCACAACAAGAAGCACTTAAAAAGTGTACTTAATTGTCGTCGAATAAAAACCTGAATTCATATGTCTTAAAACTTATTTATGTAATTTTAGGCTTATGTTCAAGTGAATCAAGAATTCGCTGAAAGCACATTGACTGCTCTCCGTAAGTTAAATGAAACATCAGAACCGGATACTGCAATCCCCCTCGTATGGATTCATGATTATCACTTGATGCTGGCAGCAAATACAATCCGACAAAAAGCAGAAGAAGAAAATCTTCGTTGCAAAATTGGTTTCTTCCTCCATATACCGTTCCCTAGTTGGGATATCTTCCGTTTGCTTCCTCGGGATGATGAAGTTCTTCAGGGTATGCTCGGCTGCGACATGATTGGGTTCCACATTCAAGATTATGTGAGTTTTCAGAGAAAATCATTGAATCATCATATACAGGCATCCAAGTAATTTATCTTTGAATGCTGTTTTGGTATTAGGATTGTTAGGATGGTGGGTAGTCTTTAGTTTTGTACTAACACTAACGTAAGTATCGTTTGGGAATTGTTGATTTAGGTGACCCTACTTCAGATTGCTGTTCCGTCCAGAACCGACGTTAAGGAGTACCAAGAACTGAAGGAAGAGTTGGATCAAATCGTGGGTCGCATCAATGGTAGTTTTACTACTCCGAATTGGTCTCCAATTCGCTACATATACGGCTGTATAAGTCAAGATGAGCTCGCTGCATTTTACAGGTAAAATTGTTTTGAAATTCTGTTGAGTGTTACGCTTTACGTTTATTGTTTATTTTTACTAAAGTAAAATTATATTTCAACAGGGACTCTGCTGTGGCATTAGTGACACCTTTGAGAGATGGTATTCCACACATTATTAGATTTATTTGCATTTTTTGTTTTACACATGACGTTACTCGACCATTTTAATAGCACTTCATTTGTTATTGGGGTGTAACTTAGAAAAACTAAAACGTTTCATCAGTAATGAATTCACCATTTTCTTATTTATATTTATTCTATTCTAGGAATGAACCTTGTGGCAAAGGAATTTGTTGCATGTCAAATAAAAGAACCAGGAGTTCTCATTCTTTCCCCGTTTGCTGGAGCAGGTCAGTCTTTTTTCAAATGATATGCATCAGCAAATGCGTTGCATGCGGATTAACTATTTTAGAAATGAAAACAACGCTCAGTTTGGTGCATTTATAGTTTTTTCTGGAAAATGTAGTAAAATGAATTAAGATTTGCAAAATGCTCGAAGGCAAATTTGTTTAGATAACCAAAAATCATGCGATGATTGAAGAATGGCACGTAGAAATATATGAATTAATTGTACTAGGGGAGATGATGCACGAAGCGTTATCAGTCAATCCGTACGAGCTTGATGATGCTGCTGCAGTACTGCATCGAGCACTAAGTATGCCTAAAGACGAAAGAGAAGTTCGCATGTCGCATCTTCGAAAGAGAGAGCGCACCTACGATGTGGATTACTGGATGAAGTCGTTTCTAAAGGTTAAGAGTTGATTGCTTTAGGCTTTTGATAAACCTTAAAAACTAATATTTTGATCTAAAACTACAGGAAATGGGTAGCTTGACGATGGAAGATGGAGACGAAGTATTGCCAACTACAATGACTCCTCTCACGATGGATGACTTTGAGGGAATCCTCTCAAAATATGTTGGCAACCAAATGAAACTGGCTTTACTGTTGGACTACGATGGAACTCTTGCTCCAATCTGTCCTCATCCAGATCTAGCAGTGATTCCTCCAGAAACAAAACGAGTGAGTCGAAGTTTTCTCTTCATAATTTGTTACGATTAGAATGTCAGGTTACTGAAATTTGCACTTTCAGGTTTTGGAGAGGCTCGCCAACATGTCGGATGTGTACATTTCAATTGTGAGTGGCAGAAGTGTTGATAACGTTAAAAACATGGTGGGCATTAGCAATATCACATATGCAGGAAATCATGGATTAGAAATTCTACACCCAGATGGAACTAAATTTCTACACCCTATGCCATTGTCGTATGAGGAAAAAGTTAGAACATTGTTGAAGGAGTTGCAGGAAGAAGTAAAATAAACAAATCTATTAAATAATAAACATATTTTAATTCAATCATCTCGGTAACTCTGAAATCATGGAATACTAATTTACAGTTGTGTCATGACGGAGCTTGGGTTGAAAATAAAGGATCTGTTCTAACGTTCCATTATCGCGACGCGCCACAACAAATGCGTCCTCAGATGGTCTCAAGAGCTTCAGAACTAATGCGTAAAAATGGTTTTATTGCGGGCCTTGGTCATTGCATTGTGGAGGCTAAGCCTCCAGTTCATTGGAATAAAGGTAGAGCCTCAATTTATATTCTTCGCACATCTTTCGGAGTTGACTGGCACGATAGAGTACGGATTATTTACGCTGGAGATGATGTCACAGACGAGGATGCCATTCAAGTAATTCATTTCCATTGCTTTGATATTGCTGATAAGTTCAATTATGCCTACATTTTTTTAAAATTAATGTTTGTAACATTAGGCTCTTAAAGGTATGGCTGTCACGTTCCGGGTAACACCCTCTCACACCGTGAGAACTCTGGCAGATCGACGACTACCAAACACAGATTCTGTTCTAATGATGCTGAAATGGGTAGAACATCACCTTAGCAGGAGAAAGCCACGACACAGCTCCATCAATAACACTCCTCCTGGAAATCAGCTTCTTACTCTGGTCGACAAATAATCAGATTAAAAATACATCAATAACAAAGCATTTTTCATAATTTAACATGCTGGTAGCTATTTTTGTAAAAGCCACTTGTTTTAAATTTGTTGCAAATTTTGTAAATCCTCTGTCTGATTGTCTGATTTTTATTCCTTATCCGTATTTTCTTGTTTTAAAAGCTTAAATAGGCATCTCACTGGAAATGTTATTTAAATTATGCTTTATATGTAGATTGTTTAGTGATTGGTAATTATATTTTGTTGGTTGATTGAAAGAAGTATGATTCGCAGTTCATCGCGTTCGCACTCACAATTGGTTTTGGTTGAACTTTCTAACCTGCAATTTACCCGTTTTCTTGGCTTCTTTTAATTCACCGGCATTTTAACCAATGATATTTAAAACGATATACTAAAATTTAATAAACTTTGAAAGCCTGTAAACCTTGTGTTTCTTCTTGAACTTTCTTTTCTTTATATTTCATTTAAGATTAAAAGTATATTCTTTCATTCGCTCTCTTGCAAATCAGCAAATACACAGGTTGTTACAAAATTTTCAATCCACTCTAAAATGTATTCATTTTTATGTATGTAGATGGGGGGTGAAGAGGGTTATCAATCAGAGATGATACCTCCGCCGGAGACATCAAAGGAAAAACATGCAAGATGCTCGAATGGAAATGGACATTCTTCGACAACCCATTTGCATGATACGGACTGACAAACAAACGTGGTGCTGTGAAAATTGTTTAGATAAACTTGCCAACTAAAAAGTCTGTTGTATGCATACAAATATTATTCTTTATATCGTAGCAGTGTATTTTATAAAACGGTATTTCAACCTTGTTAACAGAAATTGACAATCGACATACAAGTTCAAATTGGAAATATATATGCTTATCTGTTTGGGTATTTGGAACAGAAAGTAATTTCAGGACAAAATTTAAAAAAATATATGTATGAAGTGCTGCGAATAGTTATTACATTATTACACATGGCGATGGTAGGTGTATAATACTTTAGTTTATTTTATTCAAGTTTTGAATTGTTGCTCCTAAACTTGCTTTCATAAGCCTATTCAGGTATTATTAAGACATTTTGAACTTAAAAATATGTACATGACATTTATATTAATGCCTGTTTTAATGGATCGAATAGTAACCTAATACCACAAGATAATCAAAGTCCATGCGGTATGCATTGAAAATGGTATAAAAAGAAAGGAACAGGTAGTATGACTTTTCTGACCTTTTGCTGTATATTGAAGAACCATCCTTTGGTGAGTACCTGAAGATCCAAATTTTTAAAGGCTTCAATCAATAAATATTAAAAGTACTTAATAATAGTATTCGATCATGCCTGCGCCTCGGTTTAGATTGCTTTTATTGATAATTTTTGCGTTTTAATTTTAATAATTTACACATTACTATATACAAACTATAGCCAACATTATTAGAAACTTTGACAAAATATACGTTATAAATGAATATAACAAAATGAAAGGAGCGTGAAAAAAACAAAGATTGGGAATTAAAAGGGATCAAATCAATGTAATCATAAGGGTAATTACATATGACAAAGGTACAATAGTAGATCGGAACTTCAATAAACTTGACTTTGTGAACTGAGTTTAATTTTTCTTTATACTAAATGTTCACTGTATAAAACAAGAAAGTATTGACATTCAATAATAATAATACTAAACAATGTATACGTGTAAAAATGTATATCGTATTATATTAAATTACAACAATTATTTTCATAATATTCATGAAGGTATAAAGTAATAAATATAAATATTATTAAATATAAATACAGTGGCTCAACTCTTTATTTGAATTATGACAGAATTTCAAGACATCTTAAATGATGACTTCCAATTTGTAACACTTAAACATTTACATTTACATATATATAACTTTTACTCATTTATATCGTCAACAGTAAATACTCAATACGGAAATTTATAAGTAATCTGTATGTTGTGATAGATTAGGTTGTCGGTTTAGGTATAGAATTTAAAAGCTCGCCTAGCTTTTTTTTAATCAGAAGATTACCTTTCGTTTCACAACTTTCCAATGTGTAGGGTGGAAGAATTTTTACTCCGCCTGGAATTTCCAAAAGAGCTCCTTTTTCAGTAAATGGCATATGATGCTTCTTTAGGATATCTTTTAATGAGTTTCGTCTGCTCTCGATTAATTCCACTGAATATTCAGTTACTGGCGGAACAACAGTTTGTGTTTCTGTGGACGCATCATCATTTTTTTTAGACTTTTGTGAGGGTTCTGAGTCATTTTTCTGTAGTTCTCCTGAATGAGTAGCATTCGAAGAGTCGGAGTACAGGCTTGCTGCATGATACAACTCGGCAACATCCAAATCATTAACGCTAACTGATTGCTCTGCTAATACGCCTTTGGGATTGGCGTATATTCTAGCCAAGTGATACCCAGGTAGTACTGTTACGTTAATTTTTCCTTTTTCGGATCTCTTGCCCAGAATCACACTAAAATCATAGAAATCATTGGTAACATTTTTAATACAGTCCATTCCAAAATATTCTGCCTCAACTATTGGAAACAAGTCCAGCAAGAATCCACTATTGTGTGACAATGCGACGCGTATCTTTTCTTTTAAATCTTTTGAGCCACCCCTACCCTGAGAGCAATCAAGAGGATACACCTAACATCTAAACTATTCTAAACCTGATACCGGACATTGAGAAATGTTCATCCTTACAGTTACAGCTCACACCACGTGTTACTTTCATCAACGCTTAACCATGGCTAAATTGTTTATTACATGCTTTATAATATTCTTGCCGTCTTGCCTTGTGTATTTAAAGAAGGAGTAGCACAGCGCACAACCATACTCATTTTAAAACCAAATGCATATATTTTACATACGGATTACGGAATGATATGCTGTTTCATTCAATACCTTAATGATACAGGATCAATAGATAAACAGCAACCATGAAACTGCTCCTGGCTGGTGTTGACTACTGTAACATTGTGTCCGATAAATTTTTTCAACGTGATAGGATTCACTTCAAATATTGGGCTTTTGTCAGCCTTGGTGAAATCAACAAATTTCCAGTCCAAGCGTTCGCCTATTAGTGGGGAAATGGGTAGACTAGCTTCCTGTTGCACATCACGAGAAGATTTCGAAGGGATTTGTCCCATGTTTCTGTCGCCTTCATTTAATGCCATAATTTTATTTTAAATCTTGTTTCGCGTACCGTCGTTTTACATCAAATGTAATTTCTCAAACAGTGGTCCACACACAACCGAAAAAAATCGACCATTATTGAAGTTAGTCCATCGTAAAAAAATTAACTTCTTCTGGAAATCTATGTTCAGGCAAGTAATTGCGACGAATACTCGTCTGATGCATGTAAAAACCTTTGGCGGATGCAATAATGTAAACTTGGGGGTAAATAGAAATGCACTTGGCTTAATACAATATGCCCCTGCTTTCACTTGATCACCCGAAATCTATCATGTGCAATTACACGTTTTACAAAACACACAGAAGGTCAACGACAACTCACTGACAAACATATTTTCCAAATTACCAAAAAATTGGCAGCCCATAATTTGTATATTTTCTTACAACGGTGGGGAGATAGGGAATTTGTGTAGTAAGGGAAGTGTAGGGTACATAATTTTCAAATTTATTATCGTTGCAAGCTTAATATGCTTGGTTTTGAATGAAACAAATAAATACACACTCGAAAGCACGTGCAATAAAAACTTTCCCAACTATCAACTATACCTAAAACTAAAGTGCCGTTAAGTAATCATATTAAATAAAAACATATCTGGCAAATCTTATCGAGTGAACGTTATAGACATATTATAGTGTGGAATTTAGGCTGATAACGTTATCTGAATTGTGAGCCGGAAGGAACTATCTGACAAAATTTTTATCTTTTTATACGAGAACTATGAGAGTTTTGCTATGAATGAAAACTTATTTTTCGCCTGAGCACATGTAGCCATAACCAAACCATATCATGTTCAAATAAAGCGTAATGCGTGTACAAAAACCGAACTCACTTTTTCCTTCACTGTTTAAAATTTTTAAAAAATAAAACGGTTGAAAGTTCAAATTATTTGTAGAACTCTAACTAACTATGGCACTGTTTGCTGAAGTCGATGCGTTCGTTGGAAATAATACATATATAGATTCAGATATATTTCAGCTATGGGTCGAAGGAAACTCTGGTAAGTCAGTAAAAATCCAGATGAGAAAAAATACTTCTACATGGGAATAGTATTTAAATGGTATATGGAAATTTACAGCACAAGAAGCAGCAATGATATTGCAACAAAGAGGAGCTTTGCAGTGTATTCCTGGAGCCACACCCGAGTTTTTACTTGCAGATATTTCTGATCATTTCAGAACTTATATTATGCTAGAGAAATGGATGCAGTTTCCTCCCAGGCTTAACGAACAATGGACATTTCAAATGGATGCTGCAACACAAGCGATGTTGATCAACACGTATAGCTTAGATTAATCTCTTTCAATGAAAATCCATATTTTTTTATTTTGGAATTTGTTGAAAATTGATTTAAAATTATATTAAGTTGTATGTGTCTTGCCTTGTTTGTAGATATTATGAATTTGAGGATTCTGTGATGCGAGAAATAATAGGCAAAAAATTGTCCTCACGCCAAAGAAAAGACCTAGATGAAGTTAGTGAGAAAACAGGAGTAAATTTGCGTTCATGCAGGTATGTCCGGGTTTCGTACAAGGATATCGCAGAGAATAATTTGTTGTCGTTTTATTTACGGATTTTATGAGAAATTTCTTTTCTTCTTTAGGAGACAATTCGATAACACAAAAAGAATATTCAAGACTGTTGAAGAGTTACCGGGTGGCCTAGTCCAAAATATACGTAATCATTTTCTTCTTTCTGAAGAATTAGCGAGGTTAGCCAATTAGTGAGGGCGAGCTAAAGATCTTTCCTGCTTGTGCAAAAAATTTGTTTCAGATATCTGCAATTATGTAATTTTTCAGAAAGTATAGCACTGTTGTCTTCATTGCTGGAAATCGGTTTGAAACAAACAAAAGGAAGCTACAGTATCTCACGTTTAAAGATTTTTACAATTGTGCTTATTCAATGATGACATATTGGACATCCCCAATTAGTGATGATGTTAATGCTGATGCTGATGTCGAGAGGGAGTTTCTAATGGACTTAAGGGATTTAAGAATTCTTTTGGATAAAGAGAAAGACCATAAAACGTAAACTTATTGTACACGATGACGCTTTAGTTTGTAACAAACTAAAACTTATACTGAGCAGAATGGTGATTTTTGTTCTTCTTAGGATGGTTTGCCAGAAATTGAAGTCGAGAGTTTCAGAGAGAATTTTCGTTGAGGTAGAACATAACTTTAAAGTAAGTTGGACAGTAACAAGTTTCCCTTATTTGGTAATTGAAAACAAATCTAACTTGATTTTCTGAAAATGCCTTATTTCAGGTTTATTCTCGAACTTTAATAAATATAGCATATGGACTAAATCATAGTAAAGAGCTGAAAGATTTATTCATAGATTTAGTTGAAAAATACATCGAGCCTTGTAAACATCTTCAGTGGCCTTCTGCAGATATGAAAACCTTCCTGGAAATTTTTACAGAAGCCGGAACTGAAATTGATGTTATCAAGTCGTAAGTCAATTACTTTAACATGTACATTTATCATGTAACTGGCAATGACAATAAATAAAACTTCCACTTGTTTACAGGCAGCAAAATTTAAAATTAGTATTTAAACGCTATATGGATGGCATAACTGTATGCCTGTTAACAATGTACCATAACTAATGAAGCACTCAATTTATTTATTAGCTCTTGCTCTTTTTAAGTAATCTGAATGAACTGTGATTTGTTAATAAAAAACTTATGGATAAGCAGTACGCAAAGGCTCAAATTAATTTTTCAGAAACTTTATTCTGTACTATATCATTACGCACACAAATACATACATACCTACATACATACAAAAGCAGCATGCATTCTATAATATAACGGGGCATTCTATAATATAACGGGTTTGCTGATTTTTTCATTTTTCCAATTTACAGTAACAATCTTGCCCTACGGCACTTTTAGATAAAATGCACAAATACAGTAATAACGATAGCATTTTTTATACCTTTTCATTACACAAACAATCCTCATTTCACACCAATTTAAGACGCACGCCAAAATTCTAGTAAAATGTACGTGATAATAAGGTACAGGTACTTAACTAAACTTACTACACTACTACTGTAGCAGAAAATTAAACTAAGGAAATACTACGGCATACGGTTTCGGTATTGCATTTTAAACTTATATTCAAACAAATTGTCAAGTGAAACGGTTAGATCGATTCATGATTCAAGAATATTTTAACAAGTTAATAAACGTTCAATAAAAATAGTTTCACTGAAGTGCAATGTACATGTACAATACATGACGGTTGGTAGTCTCAGTCCGGAAATCAAAAGTTTGCATACATGTATGTACTAGATTGTAATGTAAATAATTATTTAACACGCTTTTGTTGCCTTATTCTATAAATATCGTTGGGTGGTGGAGCGGCAGAAGCATCTTCTTCGTCAGTTTCGTGTTGATCTTGATTGGCGTGACTTCCAAATCCTTTTCGTTTAAATCCTCGTTTTCCTCCACGGTGATTGTGAAAATGATGCTCACGCTGTTGTACATGATCATTTTCAGAATTCATAACCCAATGCACTGATTTGGCTAAATCAAACTGAGCTGGGTTAGTTCCCTCGCCATTTGGAGACGGAACCTTTTCAGGAAGTTGCAGTCTTTGAAATACTTCCATTAATTTGTCCACTCCGACAAACGGACCATGGAAGTAGATGGGAGCAGGTAGCAAAGTATTTAAATGAGCGGCGGCCGGTGGCATAGGAAAGGTTCCACCTTGAAATAGAGCAAAATTAGACTGAATTTAATTTTCGAAAAAAGCATCACAAGATTTATTCACAGCAATGGATTCATCTTCAATCGTACGAGAACAAGGGGAAATCCATAATCCATAGTATCATCACCGTTGGAGTATTAACGGCGTTCTATTTATATCTATACCATAATCGTATATATACCTGAAACAACATGTTCGCCAGGATAGGCATCAAGTTTAGGTTTAAAAGGAATCATTTGTGAAAAATCAGGCCGACAAATTTTTTCTTCTTCCTCCTCCTCTGCTTCCATTGTCTCTGCAATGGTCGGAAGCTCGATCTTCGATTTAGAGGAAACCGCTAAAACGTCTGAATATCCGATCGATCGAAGTTCAGGTGGAGAACATGGAAATAAATTATAAAATCTGTATCTATCCACAATTTGTGCTGTTTCCTTTCCTTCAAATTCCTTTAACTGCAAACAGTTAAACATTAGACTATTAATTATTGCTGTATTCAAACTATCAATAAAATTAATTGCCAATTGCAAACCTGATTCAAGATGGTACTACGACGTTTTTCTGTTTTAACTATGCTGCTTAGGTCTCCGATCGTAGATTCAAATTCAAGAAATTTATTCCAAATATCCCTGCATTAGAATTTTAAAAAACAATATATGAATGAAATTAGTCCCTCCCAACTCAATTAAGTAAGTTTTCACATTGCAAACAATCATGGATTCTGAGTTCGAATCGGAGTTGCGTACTTATATTTTTAATCCGTGTTAACATTTCAAGGCTAAATGCTAACACTAACAGCACAACACCAGCTTATAACGTGCACCTTAATGAATTACACACATTAAAAACTTGTTTATGTATCGTATCGTAATTGTCCAAAATTATTTAGAACTTAAGTCTTTCATTATAAAATGTACTAAATTTTATTAAGTGCAATATATTGTATACCACTAAAATATTACGCCAAAGTGACAGCCTCTAGTGCTTGTGCCAACATTTTGATAAAGGAATAATACTTATTCGCTCAAACCCTTTTCATAACGTCAGAAACCATGATTCATAAGTCAAAATAGCTAAAAAGTGACAAAACATACACCGATTTTTCTGCCACAAGACTTCCAGATGTAAGAACTCGTTCAAAAAGTACCCTCGTATTATTCTCTTCTGCATAATCAAAAATTGTGTTATCAACTTGATCTTTCGAAAGTAAGCTAAATTGTAAGTCATTTTTCGAAGCTAAATATCTCTTCAACAAATTGGCATACCATTTAGATGAGATAAGTAATCCACGTAACACATAACGTAATCCACATCGTCAGGAAATTTTTTAAGGCCAAGTTCAAAAATTCTGAATGCTACGTTTTGGTCTTTGCTACAGTAATATTCCATAAGGGCGGCGGCAACATATATGTGATGCTTGGAGCGAGGATCCTCCCTAGCTTTTTTAAAAATTGCTCTCGCACTTTTAATACCCTCAGCGCGTCTTGCAAATTTCATATACTGCACATATGCCTATGAAACAGAGAGTGCATATTGCATTGATTTTTGAGATTGGATGAAATAGGAACGTCGACGTTCTCAGTCAACACGTTCGGCGATTTGAAGTCATTCACATTATCCAATACCAAGGCTGACGGAAGCGCAACATCAAATTAACCATTCGTACAGCAACTAGATTTTGGCTCGTTTCACAATGCAGAATACTTTAACTATGATATGATACGCTAAACGCGTTGTTCTGAACCTTTCACAGAATCCAAAATGCAAACGTGAAGATATCCTACTGTGATGCATTGTGTTGATGCTGTATGAATGGCGAAATTGATTGTGCCTTTTCATTAGCTGGTATGGATATTTACGATGATATTTCAATCAAAGACAAATTCAATATAAGCGATCTAGAGTTTAGAGACAGCTGGAAATGTTCCAAATGTATTTTAGAAGGAACTTTGAAGAATATTTCAAAGGGTCGACGAATTTTAAAATTTTTAATGTAGAAAAACATAGCGGGACGATTAACAGTAATCAGTACTGATAATATAATGGCAAACCAGACAGAAAGGTAACCTACTAGCGTTGGGTCTACGTCTTCAACTTCCAGTAGTTTCTGATATATTGAGTGGACCTTCTCGTATTTCACTCTAGCTTCTTCAAAATCACAGTAAGCGAAATACAGTAACATATTTTTACAAAGGACCCCGGAAATAGCCCGTTCATACATAGCAGCAGCTTCGTCGTTGAAAGTTTTCGTAGCATTTGAGTCCTGAAAATAAAATAATGTGAATAATTCGCTCAAGATAACCAAGAGAATCTCAAATAAAAACGTATCACTCTTACCCCTTTTTCACCATGAAGTTTTGCTATATTCTCTAGATACAGAGCTGCCTCGTACCATATATCTGGATGATGGCTTAGACACAGAAGACATTGTTCATAGGCAAACATTACTCTTTTGGCAAGCAAAGTGAGATCCTCAGTTCGCATTGGATTGCTTTTCTCCCAAGCAATGTATTTTTTCCACAATGCAACCTGTAAATTCAACTTTGCGTTAGATCTAATTTGATAAAAGAAATACACGTTTTTCTTCATTATGACAGATTCTTCTTCTTCAAGAAGCCCTTACTTGTCTAAGCTCTTCAGGAGTTCCTACCGGTGGGACGGATGGAAAGTTTCTGTTCAACCCTCGAGTAATTGCTTCATGTTCCTTTGCTACACGCCGTGCGTTCATGTAATCTCTAGAACGCTCCATGGACATTTTTTCAGCGATGATTGGGTTTATACCTTGCTCAAACGCAATGTAATCTTTCCATAGTGTTTCAACACTAACCATCGGAGTCATAACTGCCTTTTGATAAACCTGAAAAGTAGGCACGCACACAATAACAATTAGGAAAATTTCACATTAAAGCAAGCACAATAATTGGGCATCTCAAACTCAAGAATTGTAAGTTTATTAGTTTATTTTTACCAAAGACCTTGAAGCATTGTCACAGAAGAGGTTAGGCTTCCATTTTAAGCTTTAGCTCAAAATCTTCGCTTCGCAGTCTCTAGTAATTTTTACCTCAATAGTTTTTACCTTTCTGATTGCGCTAATTTTTTGATTTTCTGCATAGGAACCAACTGCCTCCACAGATTTCAAGAAATTCGCATAATCGTTCCATATTGAAAATGACTGAATATCCATTCCTATTTTCTCCAAAGCAAAGTCGTATGACTGTGCCATCTTTTCTCTGTTAGCAAGATTACAAAAAGGTTAATATATATGCAGTAAATGCACATATTTAAATATTCTAGATTATTTTAATAAACCAAACTGATAAAATAATTCTTGCATGGGTTTTTTTTTAAAATTAGGTAAACTTACTTATAGGTGGGCAATGTAGCTTTAGAATCTCTAATATATTGTAAGTACAGTCTCCACAAGTCGATATGTAAAACTTTGATCAGACATCTCTGAAATAACTGTGGTCAAAAAGTCAAAATGGGAATTATAGTTAACAAGTAACTGGCACAGTACGCACAAAGATTGTTTCGTTAAGTTAAATATTAACTAAATAGCGTCTTACCTTTTCAACTTTATCATAATTTCTTGCTTTCATCTGAAAATAAGTAAATTAAATAATTGTACCTCACAACCTCACATCTCAAAAATCCATGGACCAAAATGCAAAATGCGGACATGAGAGGGCCAAACCACTTACTTCTTGTTCTATGTACATTTTCCAAAAACGCCCAGTTGCAGGAAATATCTTCACCAGTTTTTCGAAGAGCAGGCGCATTTCTTCAATTTTACGTTGTTGCATTTCTCTAAGAAGGATGTTCCATGCGTCTAAATCGAACGGATTTTCTTCTGTAGCCAAATAGGCCTTCTGAACCGTTTCGTTAGTAAAAATCTGAAATAAATTAAGAACAAAGTATTAAATTTAATATTTATTTGAAGAAACGGTTACAGTGGATGATAACATTTTAAATTATCAATGTCAAGCTTTCGAATTTTATTCTTCCTTCATCAGGACAAGAAAATTGTTATGATTATCTATAGTTAATATCCATGTCAAATGTATCATCAGCCTGACTGTTGTGAGTAATAAATACATAATAATACAAAATTAAATACAGAAATACGTTGCTTAATAAGTAAATACAAAATAATTCCTCAAAGGTCAACTTAAAAGAATTTAAATAAATCCTGGCTGCTGTAAAGTAAAATGGGTGTAATGTTCAAAATTTGTGTTATGAGCTACATTTACATTTACAACTGCCAGCGACGTCTGACTTAAATCAAGCTTAAAATAAACATACAACATACCTTTGACCTTGTATATTGACAACATAATTAGATTTATATAGTATAATGTTGAGTGTAATTGTTGTTTTCAAGGACTTACCATTGTGAAAAAATTTCTGGGATGATTACACACTTCTAGCTACAGCAAGTCAAAAGACTAGATCCCCGGAGCTTTCTGGTCCTAATTAACAGTGGATGAGAGGGTATCTCCAGCCGGTAACCGATCAATGACGACAGGCTTACAAAAAACTTTTTTCAAATTTTACTGACAACTGATCTAACGATGGCATTGGTGATCCACCTTTCATTAAATTGGCTTGCGTGTCTGTTGCTTTTTTCGTCATTCGAAAACAATTAACTTTCAACTTTAAATTTACTAGGCTGTCAACATTTGGCAGTACTGTCAACTTACTTTTGGAGGGTAGTGAGTTCGTTGTTCTCAATTACTAGTTACTTTCTAAAGGCTTTCAATATTGAATATTGTCATTCAAATACCCTTGATCCTAATAATAAATAGTGCGTATCTAATGTTGAATGTATTGTATATCATCTCTGTCATCTGTTATCTATTGGTTTTCATATTCATAAAATCTGAATGTGGATTGACACTTTTAAAATGCTATTTACTGACTTTCAACTTTTATTATTATTGATTATGATCTGGAGTCCCACAACATCCAAAATGCCAAACGTTGAATGTATGGTGTATGAAGCAAATCAGGTCAGCAATAACAATAAATTACCAACCATGGAATAATTACAAAAATAATATTGAATACAATATCGAATATAGTTCTTATTTCCGTTTATTCCCCAATTTTTTTCTTTCAAATAACACTTGATATCGAAAGCTGTCACCGTACTTGAAACAAACTTATTTTAACCTTCAACTTTTATTTATACTTTTTCAGCCATGAAATGATCCGTTTTAACCGTTAACAATATACACAAATTGGAACAATGATGAATTTAAAAAATGAAAACTAAAAGAACATTGATTTGTCAGGTTTGTTTCTTGACATTACTTCCTGGATCGGTCGTGGGAGTCGCGAAGCAAAAATTATATTCAAAATACATACACAACAAATGAAATGATTTCTCAATGATACACGATTGTTCTGTTGTAAATTTTGTAGTTGCAATTCTAACTTTCTAACAAATAATTTACGGTTGATTGTTGTTTCTATTCTGCAACGCTACCAGCTCAAAAAAAACTATAAAAAAATAAAAGTTATCAAAATGTATTGCTTTTAACGGGTTGTAGCGCGTTATCCCACATAATAACCCTTAACCATACTACTTGACGTCGTCGAAAAAGTACAGTATATTGATTTTACTTAACCTACTTTTATCAATAAAATATTCGTCGAATGTCGTAGTAAATGACAAACGGGAGAAAAGTTGCGTGCATTTACTACTGGACTTAACAACAGTCCTAATTCCAAACAAACCAATAGTGTTCTGTTCCTGTCCGTAGTTTCACTACTCACACGCAATACAAAAGAATGGAAGTGGAAAGTTTCGGCACAATTGCGTATTGTGTAAGTAACAAACAATTATTCACAAACAACAGCGTAATATGGAAAGGATGGGATTGGGATTATTGGGAATACATACGTTATATACGATGCACCTTCAAGTGGCAAACAATTTTTGAAGCAGCCCGGCATTTTAGGGGAACGAAAAGCCAACAGGAATACGCTACGCTTCCGTACTTTCAGTACTCATTGCAGTATATAGTTGGTATTGGTAGATTGGAAAAGAGCAGCTTTGCATTCAAGAAAGACTCTTATCCTATTCCTTAGAGGCTCTATACTCTTCACTAAAATTCAACAAAAAGTACGTAACTTTTCTCATCACATCACTGATGCTACTGCTACTACTGTACACACAGCTTTAGCTTTTATAACTAACGTTTTGTAAGGAAGGTTGCGTGATTTTGTCATCTTTTCCTGCAATATCAGTTACTAGATGAACATCATAGATGACATAGATGGACGGTGTCAAAAATATGGCAAAATGTAGTACGAGTACCAATGTACAATATTTGTAGACAATGAAAATGCGATGTCACTAGAAATGTGACTACTAATATGCAACATGGGAATTATAGATTTATTGGATAATCGAAGTTCCTGCAGAATGTATAATACATATAAAATTTACTACACATGAACTACATTAACGTTCGCTCCTTACAACAGTTCCAATGATGACCTTCGCAAAGGATTTTTGGTTTTAAAATGAGGTAGTGGTGTGGTAGTTGATGTTGAGTAAAGGATCAATTTAATTGTAAGTGAATGCAAATGAATATGAATGTACGTATTCAATACAGCATGTCCAATCCCATCCAATATGAGTGAAATTTCATTTAATTGACTTTAGCAGTTAGCGAGACTCGTTAATCTGAATTTAAAAATATCCTTTTATCCTACGGGGGAAAGATTTTGGTTAGGGGTAACTGCTGTAACCGTACCTAGTGTAGTAGATATGATATAGGTAGGTAGTTACCAGAGAGGATAAATTAATAATTTATGCATACTATTCAGCCACAGCTAATAATTTTATCCAAACGCATTTAATATTTTTAATACACAAAAACGCTACATCAAAGCTCACTGCGGAGTAGTGGACAAGACAAAACATTCAAAAAAATTGTTTTTATGTACACAGATCCAGTTTTAAAAAATTGAGTAAGTTATAAGGTTATAACGTTGCAAGTGGAAAGAGATGAGTAGATATTGATGAGGAAAATCTCTGGCGATGCAATAGTGAGAAGCGAGTGAGTTTTGCTAGCTGCTGTGATTGTGATATCCGGGGGTGCACAGTGCACACTCATACATGTATTTCATAAATATAATGTGTTTTTTTGTATCTTTGTACATATACGTGTACAGAGATCCATAGACGAACATTTTTCTTGTAGGTATATATCGAAAAACTGGAATCTGGATCTGGAAGATTTGTAGCAATGAAGCAAGCAGTACGTGGAAAAGCCCATCCACACATCTCATCACAACTTTCATCTCATATAATATCTCTTCGTCACATATACATGCTTACACTCACTATGGTCCAAACCAAACTCCAAACAACCCATGTAAATGTGTAGAAGTAGTATGCAAGTACGTTGCCGAAGAAAAAGTGAAATATTCAACCAGAGTTGTTTTTCTCCTTCCGTCTTTTTTGGCCCTCTCTGTTCTGGTACCATGGATGGATATAATGTGGTGATGCGACTCCTACTGATACTCTATACAGCTGCCCCAAGTAAAATCTCCTGAGGGGGATTTTATAAAACCAGAAGAGGAATCTCGTCTCTACTGCTTTTGGAAAGAGGAGGAAGGATGTCAATGTTAAATACTTTTTACGTAACCACTTTTTCCTCATCACATCACCATCCTCATAACCATATACATACACGGTTTGGGGGTCTAAATCTCTTTCCTTTCCCGTCCATCCGCTGAATGAATCTGTAAAGAATGTGAAGGTATTCCTTTTTATGTACTTACATAGCAGTCACCAACAATCCCATCCACTTGACTGAATAAGTATTCAGCTCTATAACTAAATTTTCTGGCTGGATTTTAACTAAAAAAATTAATTCTGTCCTTGTACGTAGATAGACTCGTCTAACAATTCACACGCAACAGGCAGTGCACGAAGTAAATTGTGAGAAATGTGAGAATATTAATACTGATATACGTGAGTCTTTACTGATGACTGATATCCGCCATTATTTTGCAATCTTTCCCCCTTCAATGGTAAATCCTAAATGGAGGAAAACGAGCAACGCATGTTATCTGAGAAATTAACGTGGATACTGCAGGATATTGGATGGTAATTTTTCTCTTTTCTTTGGAGTCGCCATTGCATTGGCACGTGTGTGTGTATGTGTGTGTTGTTTAAATGCTATTTTAAATTGTTAAAATCAGAAGAGTAATATATGTGTGTTAGAAGTTGCCTAATGTGCAAATTTAAAAAGAAGAAGATATACATTAAAATAAGCCATTGCACAGTTGACAGTGTTCAATCACTGATGACTGATAATTCGAATTACTATCAGCAGCCAACTAGAAAGGTAATTTTGCATCTGAAAATTGCTTAAAGTTTTCCGATGCAAAAGTGTTTTTCATTCTCATCCATTGCAAATGTAATATTTAAGTATTTGGCATGCATTTTTCTTAACTACATGTGGGTCTTTCTTTTGAAGACTGTGAAGCTCTCCTTCCTACATTCTATTATGTCTAAAAAAATGTCTAATGAAATTCTGTGCATTCTGATTTCTGATATCACGGTATTTCACTTGCAAAACTCACAGCTTTGCACTGCCACTCAACAGCAACAGTACACATAAAATGCGAATCACATTTCACAACCATCCGTGAGTGGGTTATGTTGTGCTTGTCTTGTGTGGAATGATAACCATATGCCATAGTTGATGGTTATGCCTATGCCACGTTGTATTCATCACTATCAATATATCAGGGTAATAATGATGACGTTAACGAAAGTATGTATGTGTTTCGTGGTAGTTAGTTATATGGTAGGGTAGTATTTGTTGTATAATGGAGTGAGGAAAAAGTAGTGAATCTGCGAATGAACCATGTAAATTACCAACCTATCCGGCTCTGTCTGTTGCGGATTACAGATACGGACGGAGACGAAATAGTCGGAATATAAGCATGCATATTATGTTATGAAAATTATAGCGAGTGAATGTGACTACTGCTGCCTATATTCGCGAATATCCACTTATAAAGAAAGATAGGCACACATTGTGGCATTCGACGTTGCTGGATAGAGAAAAGGAAATATTCCAAACTTGCTTTCAGTTTGTATGGAATGATATCCTCTGATTTCTTGTTTTTTACCTACTTGGATCTCTATTCATGCTTGTCTAGCCACATAAATGTATTGCTTTTACATTCAAATTCATTCGATCACGATGCTAAACTTAAAGGATGTATAATCTGAAGTAGCGTACAAGTTTAAGAAACAGGAGCAGGAGAGGCGATCACTGAAAGCACAATAGAAAATGGGTGGTAGTTAGTTTAAAGTAATAGTTGAGAGTGTCTGTGTGTTGTTGGCAGTAGTGACTTATAAGGATCTTCTTTATCTTTCATCTGCACAGGATGAGCAGGATTGGGCAGAGTAAGCAGTAAGCTAAACTTTTTGTATGCTTGAAGCAACATTGACGAAGGACGACGGAAGCTGGGAGCCCCAGCCAACAGAGCAGTACGGTGGAAAGAAGAGAACAGCCGCCTCCTCGCCTGCTTATAGTCTCACTGACTGCGATTAACTTTGCTCAACTGATTCGTCGGCAAAGGAGGAAGGAAGTACTTTAATTAGTTTTTATTATCATTAAATTGCTCATCTTCAGCTGGAGCAACGTCTGTGCATTGCTGGTACAGGACGACTCATAGTTCAACTCATTCTGCTCCAACATTTAGGCGAATGACGACGATGTACAAATTGCTAAACTCTATAAACAAACATCCCGTCCCCCCAACATCTATCCTAGGATTTATCTCCACTTTGTGTATTAAAAAAAGTGTGGTGGTGTAAGTAAGCCTTTTCCGCTTCCATGCTCCAGCGACGTACGCTTGTTCTCCAACACAGTTTCATTTTTCTCCTTTATCATTTAGTGATTATATGCACTCAAGTGAAGATGTGGAATTGTGTGCTACTGCTACAGTGTTTTACATAAAATACACACATATATATATATAGACTGTTCTTGATAACGAATTAACGAATCATTCCAGTTTCATAAGGTTTTTTTTTGGTTATTATTACTGTTCGTGAGTTGGGTGTGTGGATAACTGAATCGAAAGTGAAATTTTATTAAGTGGTAAGATTTCACCACCGGATGTCTTTTTCGGAAATGAATCAACGACTGTGGACGTTATCTCATTGAAGTGAAAGGTATGATTTTGTATTTCCGTTTTTCACTTTTTTGCGGGTTCGTCATTATCATTAGGTCACATGATATGCTCACTAGACATTGGACAGTCGTCAGTAAAAAACGAAAGTGTTAATATTTCCATTACACAATCTTGAGATAGTTTACACTGAACAGAGTAAGGACAAACGGAAGTGATACAAGTTGGAAGTATATAGTTGAATCATATTGCGAGTGTGTGGGTAATTCGTGTATTGTAAATCCTACAAGCTAGCTTGAAGCTTGGCCACTTGTGACCTGGAAAATAATTTAGAGAGAAAACGGATGACGGAGGAATCAGTAATCTTATCAGTTATCTTAAAGAGAAAGTCATTTGTCTGCAAGGAAGGAAATCATAAATTATTGTCATATTAAGTTTTGAACTGCAGATACCAGCCAACACTGAACACTATAAACCTTCTATCACTTGTTCATGGACGATTCGAAGCATTTTTAGCATTTGTAAAATACGATAAATGCATGTATAGGTAATTACTTTTTCTCTCAGGTATGCAAAATTGAAAATGGGTGCAGCAGGATTTTGTTCAAATGTAGGATAGATTTGTACATCGGAAATACAATTTTCTATCACGATTCCCTTTCTCGGTCGCGTTATCAGTTGTCAGTACATGTTTTATCTTTTAGGCTGATGTGGCTGACACTAGATTACGGTTTTTACATAATATGATGATTGTGATTTTGCGATATTATTATGCTTGTAATATATAAAAAGACACCATGATGTACACCCTTGAAAAGATTATATTGCTTTTCATTTCCGATTTAGCAAACCATGTGCCTGTTAGTAATGGTGCGATGATTATTGAAGGCACCGATTGTATGTTGAGTGAATTATCAGCATGAAGCGGTTTATCATGAAACATTTCTCCAGATTTTCATTGGAGTACTGATTAATAAAACCTCTCTGCTGGATCCGTCTCCGATCGTAAATTTGCAGGGTTTAAACTAAACTGTGCATTCGAAGTTTCCAGTCATCAGATCAGTCAAGTGTCTAGCATTATTAGGGCACATGTTCGAGACACTTCCTCCTGTAGGAGTGTTTTTAGTTCACTTCGTGTGACACATACATAAAACAAACATTCATAAATTCATGCCTCCTCACATATGATAACAATTTGGTACACATATTCTATCTATTACATGGAATTGATGATTTTTACATTTTCTTACTTCCCTATCCGTCGTGTAACAGGTTGTGAATACTCTGCTACTAAAGAGATACATTAGCGCAGTGACAAGAAAGAGGATAGGAAAAGGATATTACAACGAGTGCAAGTGAAATACAGGAACAAAAAATACAAGACCCAAAAACTCTCAAAGTTTGTGAGTATTACTGATTGTGAGTATGTGAGAGAAAAAACTGTGTCTGTGTGTGTGCCTAACGTAAACGTACGTATCGTGTGTTATAACCCCTATACACCATACCAGAAGCACTGTATCCTGTTCTGCCGTTGTGTTGTGCTGAGCTATTGTATCAGGAAGTGCCATTCCAAGGTCTTTTCGCTGAGAAAAGGAAACATGATGGAATTTGAGGTATTCACATTTAATTAAGCAGGAAATTGCTGATCATCATCCAGCCCAGTTTATGCTTTTATGCTAGTTTTGCACTATATGTACCTAGTTTCTTAAGCTTGGGTGTATGTGCATTTTTTTTATACTGACAGGAACTAAACTTCAGCTTTCGCAGCTTGCACAAATTTAATATTGCTCTGTTTCCCACATATTTTTAAGTAAGCTGCTGTTTCTTTAAGGATTTTTTTTCTTCTAAAAATGTAACTATTTGGATACTACTGCTATTGCTTACTAAAATATAAAATGTGTGATGTGATATCTTAGTAAATATTCCATACTTGATGGCGCAGATGTTTATGAGCATTTTAACTAATATGTGCTATGTGTGTGACCCTGAACTTGAATTTATTAGGTTAGCAAATCTGGCATCTGCCTATGCATGCTCTATGAATCATATCGTAGTCATAAGGTGCATTTTATGAGATCTTTGTGGCTTGTTAACTATAACAAATTCTGACGTGGCTACATCATTTCCGTCTCACCGGATACATTAATCTCCAACTGCAAATCACCTATTTAAGCCCAATCCGGAAAAGAGAAGAACATGCAAACTTTATTTTATACCAGTATCTTAAGACACAGAAAGGATGTATTTTATTAGGAATATTAAATTGCATTTTATGTCATCTGTTGATATCTTCAGGTACATTATATAATTTTTCGGTTAAAGAAAAGGTGTTTTATCCAATTCATCAAACTTTCAGCTTTTTATAATTAATAGTATAAAATGAGGCGAAAATCATCTTGACCACTCGCTGTAAAGTTGGCAAAACTCCTATATGGAACAGGTTGCAAATTGTAAATCGCATTTTCACTCTGATTGCGTGAGCTAAAAACAGTGAAATAGATTGCACATGATGAAAACGCGTCTCACCTTTATCAATTTTAGAAGAGTTTCCTTGTTTGACTGTGTGTGCAGATGAAGTAACCCAAAAGATGTTTTGTGCTGAGCTTGAAATCGACTTGAGGAAATTATATCCGTCTTTCTATCCTTGTAGCTATAATTCTTTTCAAACTCCCCATAGTGCAAATAATACATGGTTAGTATCTGCTGACCGCCCCCTGATATGGCATACATGCAAACAAGGAAGAAAGAATAAGGAAAAAGAAGCAAGTGATGGGAGGATGGATGGGATTGATAGTGACGATCTATGGAGCGGCATTGCAATACATAATGTGCATATGAAAGAAATGCCTCGTGGTATTATAAAAAATTGATGCACGCTTTTTTGCGAAAGGAAGATGGGGGGATTAAAGTCTCGTTTATAGTTGGTGACGATAATGACTATTTTTTAAACAGTACACAACACATCGTCATGTTAGTCAACAGCTGCAGTATTAGTATAATAGTTTGCATTAAACAATAAATTCCCTGGTCCTCACTGTTTGTTGTTTTTATACAATAGGTGGTTAACATGCTTCTGTTTTTATAGACCCGAATATAGAATTCTATTTTGATTGACACACTTACTGCAGTCATTAGTGACCTGCTTAAAGCAGACGAGTAAATAACAGCATGTGTGTTTGTTACGTTCCTCTCCGCCATGAATTTGCACATGATTGATGATATTTCCGTCGTATCTGTATAAAGGTATGCAGTGTACGTGTGTTGTGTTTCATAAACTTTTTTTACTTACCAATATATTTTGTGTATAAGAATCGAACTGTAATGAATCCATGATATATCACATAAAAGTGAGGCATGTACACATACGAGTGAACATAATGATGATGATGAGAATAGTGAATGGAATGAGCTTTCAAGCGTGAAGTTATTTTCTTATGGCGTGTACAGATTGAGACGCTGCAAAAGCGTTATCTGCTTGTGGCTCTTCGTAGAAAGAGGAAGACGTTATTAAGCATAAAGAAGTGCTTCTCTTGCATGAACTTCTGGATGTGTATTTCCTGTTTCTGATTCTTGGGTTTGCTATATATGCTGCTGTCAAAAAGTGGTCATCATGCTCACAGCTATGTAGAAGTAGCTGTAGTCTTTAAAGTATGATTTTGAAATAAAAGAGCACAATAGAAGTACCATGTTGATGTGGGTTCATATTAGCAATGATTGTTTCAGGAAGGAAGGTGTTGCTCTTTCCTCTTTCTTGTTTGTATTCCCTATTTATGAGTTCTTTATTCAGTGCAGCGTCTGTTAACATTCTGCCTACGCACTATCATTTCTTTGATTGTCTATAATACAATCGCAGTGATTTTGTAGGAAATACAAATGTGCAAGATGTGCACTTGCAATTTATGATGTTTATGATTTTATGTTTGTTGCAACCTGGAAATCGAATGTGCTTGTTGGTCTTTGGTACACCATTTTGCAGTTTTAGAATTCTGATTCTGCAAATTAGTTCACATCCCACAAATTGAGCTTATATAGTAGCTGTGAAAATAGGCAAAGAAATTAGTTGAAAAAGAAAGTTTTTCATTTCGTGTTATAAGTTTGTTGTTGCTTTACTTACATGATGCGAACCTTTACCCTGTCCATACATTATCTGCATGTTCATACTGATACGTAGGTATTACTTGGATAATTTTAAATTGTAATCGTTATCATTTGGAGATTGTAAGCTGTTTTAGTTTCATATCATCGCTGTAGCAGTACCACAGTACCAAAGTTAATAAAACTGGAGTGGATTGTGTTGTGGCTGAAACGCTTGAATTGTTTACTTTAAGGATTTCCAGTATGCATTATTGCAGATAACAATCATATGTTGATGAATGCAATTGAGTTTAAACTTGGGTGATGTACAAAAGGTACCTCGTTACAATATTTCCTACATTTCTCTAACCATCAAATAGACCAAATAAACCATTTCATTGAAAGCCAGAAAAAGTAGTTCGATTTAAAAGCGTCTTTCTTTAATACTGGAATGACCGTTTTTCGTTTCAACCTTTCAACTACACTAAGTGTACAGTTTGCTCATTTAAAACTGTATTTATTCACTACTGTTGCTGATCGAGCTTTGAGTTCCAACAGCAAAAGCCACAGCCTCATAGCCATCATATCATGACACAATGATTTGTATTATATTAGTAAAACAAACTCATCGTTTTTAAGTAATATTTTTACGTCCACTTGTATACTCGCATTGTATTGTCAAACTGTAGCTAGCTGGTATGGTGTGAACTTTATCATTTAATCAACAGCTAAACACGATTGTCATTTTAGCCTAATTATCTTGTTTATAGAGTAGCCTAAATTAGATGTGAGCGATGTTAAATATTCCATTAAATCTGTCGCCAGTAATAGCTTGTCCCATGCAATCATTACTTTCATGAATACGAACATTCAGAAAGAAAGACGGTCACATTTGCTGTTTGTCGTCATTTCCGGTTGCTTTCATTTCAAACATTTTATGCTTCATACCCGGAAGTATCCAATTGATTATTCAATTGATGATGAGCCTTGACAAGCTAATATAAGAACACACTCTTTGTAAGGAAATATAATATGAGCTTAGCTAAGCTCGAGCCGATTCCTTTTTTGCAGCGCTGCGAAGAGACAAACAACGAACACTGCTCACTGGCAAAAAAAACAGCATAGACTTTTGTGATGGCATGAACAGCGACTGCGACTGGCGAGGCGAGTGACTGTGCATAATAAACTAAAGCCAGGATTGATATGAATGACTTAAGCGTCATTGGGACAAGGGGCTGTATTTATGAAGTGAATTAAGAATGAAATTGAGCAGCTAGTTAAAGTTCTAAATACATAAGAAAAACGCTGGATTCATTCTACACATGAATCAAATATTGCGTGTTTCAAATTTTTATGCATAAAAAATGTCATTAATGAAATCGAAATCTTAAGTTACTCGCTTGTATTGAAAATTATGGGACTTTTTGTTGTAGGAATTCTCATTCTAAAAAAGGCGTTTCCGCCATTTGGTTTTAACTTTGCGTGTTATAACTTGAAATATATATATATTCCTTGAAATAACTTACCAAGAGCTAGTAGTCCTACAATACAATGAAGTTTGTCTTCTACCTTCCGCGTGCATAAATTAATGTACATGACATATTCATTGTAATATGATGTAATAAATCGTCATGTATGCTCAGTATTGTGAATCAATTGTTTAAAAACAAAAAGCAACAATTGAATTAAATGCTTTTATGGTGTATCAAGGTTTATCTGCTTTTATTTGTAAGTGATTTAATATAGAACTTTCATATGCTTATTTACTAACACATTTGTGCATTTAGTTTTGATTTAGATATTTAACAAAGGCATACTTTTCAATTTTTATCTTTAACAGTCTGCATAATGCGGAAATTATGTCTTCACTTGGTTTATCGGAACCCAATAAAACGAGCCTATTTCCGTCTAATCACTCGCTCATGTTCATACGAATAATTTGGCACTATTATAAATCATGGAAGCATTTGTTAAAAAAGTACCTCTGTGTATGTGATGCTTTTTTCCAAGACAAAATCCAAGACATGTAAAAGTTTTGCTTTGTGCTAAGAATATTCAATAAATATTTCAGAAATGTTAATGAGTAAACAATCCATTTTAACTGAAGCATTTATTGATTTTATTTAACACAAATGCATGCTTCAATTACGGAAGTTGTAAGCATAAGCGACCCAGTGCACTGCAGTGGGAGCTGGGTTAAATAAAAATAGGCATGTTAGAAAATCTGTGTTATTTTCAATTACCTATATATGTTTGTCAAAATGTTTCTTTGCCTTTGTACCTTTAATTGTATTTCACATTTCTCTCAGCTTTAAAAATATGGCTTCAAATGAGACACCCACCAACCATGTTCGGAGTATCAAAATGACATTATTATTCGTCTTTTTGATAAACTGTGCCATCTTTTGTAACGGAGTCAATGAGTATAAACCTACCTATATTGTTTTGTAATATGTAAACTTTGTCAGTTTGTCACGTATCACTTTTGTGTAACAATACAATGCCTTGCAATGCATGGTATGCATAGGTGAATGATAATAGTGAGCTACAGAAGAAATGCTTATTAATAATAAATTCACTTACTCTTATTATCAGCCCTCTGTATAAATCAAATTCATGCATTTTATATGCCTCAATATTCAAAAATCTTGTTCTAAGTATATAGGACGATTTTTTCTAATTGTGCATTGTTAAATCTTGTCCGTGCCCAAGAGCCCATGTACAACGTTTGCATTTGCGAATTCTTAGATTTTCATGTGTAATTTCCGCTTGCTTTTTCCTTTCAATCCATTTTTAACCATGCATTTGAAATTTGGAACTGTTTTGATTGACTTTAAAATTATGCTGTTTCTTCTTATTTCATTTAAACTAAGTAGCTGTATGTCCGATTTCGGGTCTTATTTTTAGTGCTTGTTTCGAATCCTGATTAGTAACTTGTTACAGCTATTAAACTAACTAAGTAACAACTAACCTAACCGATGTGTAGACGCTGCTGCCATCAATATGTTTTTATCAATCACACATTTATGCAAGTTGCGTACTACGCTTGGGCTTGATATTGTATTCTGAACCATAAAGTACAACAAATGTTAAAATCACGTATGGAATTTGCTTAAAAATTGTGTTGATTTTCATAATTACACAGCGATTTGGAACCTACAGACCTCCTGGGCTATTTCCTATTAAGCGAGAGTTGGAGATAGAACGAGACATGGAGTGTATGGCTGAGGATTTATCGTTGCCATCAAAAAAGAAAGCAAGAAAAGTGATTTCTGCAAATAGTCCACATCATGGTAAGCAATTGTTTATGCAATAAAAAATTCAATCTAAATGATGCCTAACGACTATTGTGTGTGAATAATGTGGATGTAGCATGACTTGGTAATTCCGTTTTGTACTAAGGAAAAAGTGAATGGCAAATCACGATTGTATCCCAATCTACAATACATACACGTTTTCTCAATTCACTAGGCGCAGAAGAGAGGACAAAAAATTCTCGTCTTCCCGAAGGAACGTTGCTCAAGACTGGTGTATTAACACAAGTTATGGATATTCAAGAACCATTATCTACATTACGTGATCTTCTGGAGAAAAAACTGGGAGTGGATCTGTCATCCTACCAGATATGGCTACAGGATAAATTCAAGGTAATCTTGAATGTGTATGCTAATAGCAAAAAAGTGTAATAATTTTTGCCAAGTGACTGAGACAGCGCTTGGTCTCCGTCTCCACTGTGTTCTTTCTTCGACTGTAGGTTGGAGTTGAGAACAACTGCGTATTTCGTGAATTTACTTTCCTCATTGCGATTTCTAAGTAATGCTTCAGGCAATCTTGAGCCCTCATGATGTCTGTTTTTATACAGAAATGAGATTGTTTTTGCCAGCATCTTCTTTATGGTGCATACAAATTGTGGATGGAGATTCTATTGTCGTGTATTTAGCAACCGATGTGATGTTGAATTTTTTTAATGTGTTTTAATAGATGCAATCAAAAAGTTCTCTTGGGGATCAGTGTATTCAGAATGATGGGTTAGCACAGGTTAAAGTTGAACTGAAGCAGGTAGCTGGTTACAATCGAATCAACATTATAGATGTATTACGTCATCCGGATGAAACTGTTGAAGACGGTACAAACTTTTGTCGATGTGCTAGCTTTAGCTTTGCCCGAAGAGAAAATCGCTTCGTTTCATATTTTTATTTTTATACTTTCTAATGTGTTGTAGACGAAGATGGAGATGCATCCGTTGAAGATCTTTCCGTGACTAGCAGTACTGAAAGTCAGAACGGGACAACTTTAGACAATGGTCATGTAAAATGGTCGATTTATGAAGATATTAATTCGCTATTTCCTATTTTGATGCCTTCCAGTACGTAGAATACTCTAATAGAATAAACTCGTATTCATTTTTATGATTATGAATGTTATTTAATCTGGAAATATGATTTAGATTTAACCGAATGGACTGATGTCCACGTACATCAGTGGCTTCGTTGGGCCACGAAAGAATTTGGAATTGGGAAGGTTTCCGAGTCTTTTTGGAAATTGACAGGAAGACAATTGTGCCAAATGAATCCAGAGGAATATAGATCCTTAGTGCCTGAAGATCCTAACAATATGTTTTGGACACACATCGAATTGCTCAGGAAATGCCATATTTTTGGTAAATCTTGATTTGAATCAACTTATCAGCATTAATCAAATGTGAAGTGCAGCCTAATTTCATATTATTTCTGTATTACTAGCTGTGGTGGATAAAACTAATCAACATTCCGAATCACCTACGCCAGAAATAAATGTTAAAACGCCAAAAGTGCCAGCTCGTAAACCCAGGACGCCTTCATCATCCTCCTCTAGCTCTAGTAAAATTGCAATTTTATTTTTCTTACGTAATTTTATATTTTAAACAAGAATTTGGTTTAAAGATTATTAATTGGATGTAGATGGGTCAGCAAATATTCCACGAAGACCAGCCATGACGGGTCATAATGGACAAATTCAACTATGGCAATTTTTGCTCGAACTGTTGGGCGATAAAGCCAGAAGAAATGTCATTCAATGGGTAGGAACAGAAGGAGAATTCAAACTTATCGATCCTGAGTTAGTTGCTCAAATGTGGGGAGAGCGTAAAAATAAGCCAAAAATGAATTATGAGAAATTGAGCAGAGCGCTGCGCTATTACTATCATGATGGAATGATAGCTAAGGTGAGTCATACATTTATTCATTGACAGCAAGAAAAGTTTTATTTAATAGACTTTCAGTAAAATCAATTTTATTCAATTATGTTCAGGTTCATGGTCGTCGTTTTGTATACAAGTTCGAATGCAAACTTAAGGACCTCATAGGATATTCTACTGAGGAATTAGTTGCAATGTCAGACAATGATGTCCATGTGAAAGAGGATTAAATACTGCAATAGCTTTAGAGTCTGGACTGGAGACGAGCAGGGGTAAATAGAGGTAATTTGTTTAGAGATTGGATGAATGACTGTTGAAATATGTATTCAGTTATGTTAGTAGTAAATATGAGTTGACGTAGATGTATGTAAGTGAGGTAGTACTGGTCTGGTAGTTCAGTGTGTTAGAACTTCTCGATACCGATTGATAAAGGAGAGATGGATATTATTCAGAAAGTTTTGCTGGTATTTGAATGTTGTTTCAAATCAGGCAATGAAATATGTATGTATGTATACATAGGTAGTATAAAAAATAGAGTACTATTTTATTTGTAGGTATTGTAGTTATGTAAAACCGACGTATTTTACAGTTAACGAAGAACTATCGTTTTTCTGGTCATCGAACACGACGGATGTGCCATATTTAATCAAGAATTTATTCTATAAATAGCTGCAGCATACTTTTAAATTAATACTCGAGCATGTAGTTTTCGAAGAGTGGAAGCGCATTTCTGTGTCGCTATCGACGAGTAACAATTTAAAAATCCATATATAATGACAACGCAACGAAATCATCAAGAATTCCACTTAAAGTTAACTATTTTCATAATATATAATGTATAAAAAATATAATGCATTCTACAGAAAACATCGTTAGTTCAAAACACAAGTAAGGGGCCATCTAATTTAGTTGTAGAAATCGAAATACTATTTACTTGTACAAAAGCTACTAACTAACTTCTCTAGCGCAAGATATCCACGAACTATTTTTAATGATGCTCATTTAAAAATGACAACGAAAGATTCTTTAGATTTATTCTTTATATAAGATCATTCTATATATCCCTCTCAACAAACCGCCATTGTTGCAACTCATGAGTGAGAAAATTAAGAAACCCTCCGGTACAGGAATTAGCAACGCAATTCCTGTAGCATTTTGTGCCTTGATATATATAAAATCTTTCATTCCAACTTTGAAATTGAGAACAAAATACATGAAAATGCCTGCACTATGGATAATGTAGTTTGAGAATATAAATCGCAAACATGCAGCTAGATCGTTACGTCAGTTTCAGCTTTGAAATGTTTTGTAAAAGATAACTACAGTAAAAAATAATTAATTATTAAATCGATAAAAACCTACTCCCAAAGAACATTTTTAGTTTTAGAATTTTTCTTATGGAATGATTCTGCTGTGTGATACAAATTTATCGTATGCTACAAGAGTTAAAACGTGTATGAGTATTTGTCTCTTGTCTTAATCAGCAATGCAATATTTAATGATTTCACTCGTAATGTGTGTGTCATGTAACCTTTGAGCATTTTCATGATCGATCAGGAAAGTGTTTTTCGTCTGTAGATAAGAAAATATTATGTTATTTTAAATCCGTAAAACTACATAGTATTTAAATTGAGTAGATTGAGCATTTGCAGGGAATTCTTCGAATTGTGTTTGTGTGAAAGATTTTCTACGAAGCCACTTAAAATGAATGCAAATTCATAGCCCAGCGTTGTCGGTGATTGTCTGTTCATGTGCGAGGTTGCACTTTTGACATACTTTTTTAAAAGTTGGGTAGGGTTCTGGCAACAAAAGATTATTGTAAACATCATCACAACGTAATAAAAAATATGATGTACATGAACATTCCAAATTGACAAATTACGACTTTAATAGACTGACGGTGATTGCAAAGAAATATAAATGTGTATACTAGTACTAGTAAATACTATTGGAACTGGAGAGCATATGATGAGTGTACCGTTTTGTGCCTCAGAAAAACTTTATTATGTGGAGTTTGAGCTAAATATTAGGTACCTTTTAGGTAGCAAAATACTAACATGAATTTAAGATGTTTAAATATTTCTTCACAGCGGCAGATTTGCCCATCGTCTTTTTGGAAGCTCTACGTTTGGTTTTTGATTTTGTAAGAAAAACTGCTACTGGCATGGCATTTACGTGCAGTAACAGCTATGGTATGATAAATTGTGGTTTATAAAAACGTATGTTAGTGTAAAATAAAATTGTGGCATGTTGTGTTATATTTTCAAATGAGGAAATAAAAAGTCTAACTGTATTTGAAGTAATTGAATCAAAAAGTTCAACAAATTTCCCATTTAGTTGGGCATCTAGAATCGGTTCAACTTGAATCGAACCATATGAATTAGGTACAATTTAATTGAAAGATCATCCATTCAAATCTAGCGATTTATTACCAATTTCGATCGATTGCAGTTTTGCATTTGGAAAAAAATAGGCTGTACCTTCATAAATTGCACACTTGAGGGAAGGGAAAATACATGTAATAATGAGTAAAAGCATACGGCAATCTGAACTGGAAGCATAAATGTATATCTACCTACACATTACGTATTAGGTGACATCGCACACCAAGCCTGAGAACCGGATTGAAAATTTACATGACTTGAAATTGCCTAAATGAACATTTTTACTTGTTGGCTTAGTCGACATCTTACTGCTTCTCATGCTGCATAATGTTACAGTATAAAAAAATTATATAAGATAATAAGCCTGAGCTAGCCACAACGATTACGACCGCGACGAGGACTGATATGCTTGAAAACGTAGCATTGTTCTTATATTACTTCTTATCAAGGCTTTACCCACCACACGAGACACGCTATGCCAAGCCACCAAAAAGTTAATATGCTCTTAACTTACATACATACATTGAATGTTCCACGAATTCTCTACAGAATTCATGGAATTCAAAAACAGAACTACAGCTTGGTTTTATTCTATTTATTCTACTTTACGTTAGTGTGTAAAGATGCTGCAGACTAGTGCAGACGCTGCAGTATGTTTGACATACAACAAAGCTATTACATATAACATACTGCACATTCTCACTCTAAATATCTAGTCGCAGGTACCTACATAGTGTAGTACAAAATGTGCGCAATAAATTTCATGATGTGCATTCTGCATGCTTGCCTCAGTTCAAAGGGTACATCAGTTCATTCTTGCGACACTGAACTTCGCCATGCAGTGCTAGCTCATACGTATTTTCCAACTCTGTCGTTTCAGTGTCAAAGAAAATTTAGAATTAAGTAACGAATGTTTCCCTTTGGAAAATATATTTTCCGTTTACACGTCAGAAAATTGGACAGTAATAGACGATAGACAGATTATCCCAAATGCTCAAATCCGTACACTTATTCCACGATTTCCGTTGCTGAAATCACAGTTTT
The DNA here is from genome assembly GCA_027743935.1 of Sinodicranocentrus sp. ZH6. NCBI lineage: Eukaryota > Metazoa > Arthropoda > Collembola > Entomobryomorpha > Entomobryidae > Sinodicranocentrus > Sinodicranocentrus sp. ZH6. Next base: position 40,127 of record JAHZNA010001365.1, read on the forward strand.
CACTGTGCTCAGCCACAATGCATTTCTTAACCTTTGGAGCAGTTTTCTTTGGAAAGAAAGCTGCCTGCAATATGCGACTGAATCGCACAAGGCAATCACCTGATGTAATGATGGCCATGTACGCCACCAACATAGGTATGAGTTGTGCATATAAAAGAGGAAGAACAGCAGCAACCAGGAAACTTGTAATTCTCATACTTTTTTCGTCTTCATCAAACTTAATTCTCTTGAGGATGTTTTGCACATTCACATTTCATCATATGTACGTAGTTTATGTAATGCATGCACACACGCCCAACTTGATTCATGCAATTGCAAGTTGTCTAGGACAAGTATAATAGAGAGTTTCACCACTGCTACTAAGCCAAGTCAGCTCTTAAAAGTAGTCAGCTCATAACCGACAGTAGTAGTGGTGTGTTGTTAGGATCAGTCTTCCGTCTCTTGTTCACTTGCCTTGCGACTGCACTTACTCACGGAAGGAGCTGTTAGCCAAGGTTCACATTTCACAACATCAGAGACCAGCCAGACAAGAGCATTAAGTATGGTCATATATTCACAAATTGCAATACTACTCCAAAAAGCAAAAAGAATTAGTCAGCAAATGAATGCCAAGTGAGCAAGTGTGCATCAGCAGTCTGGTTTTTTCAAACACACTACTAGAGTATTCCTTCCATGCTAGAGTTGATGATCGCTTTTGTAAACGAAAAACCAGCCCAAACAAATCCAGTCAGACTGATGGAATACACAGATATATGCATCTAAATCGTGTATGTACTTTTACTGAGGTATATATTTTTTTAAAGTAAAAAGCCCTTAGTAAAACCATAGGAAAAACCTAAACATCAACCTAACCGCCAGTCAATACACTCTCTCTCGTAGAAGTTATGCCCGCTCGGTGTCTTATTAAACTACTAGACTGTGAATACATGAAAGTATCTGCATGAAAAAAATTATGCACGTAATCTGCAGACAGACGGTCATATGCACAATAATAATAATACCTACACGCAGAGGCAACCAAGAGGTTGTTGTCTTCTCCTTGTTTCCTCCATAATATTCTTCGTATAAAATAGTCTCATATTATATTATCCGAAGCTGAAGCTTTCAGAAAAAGAGATTGGGAGACGCCAACTCCTTCAGTTTTTATGCCCTGCTGCTGTGCTTTGTTCTACTCACTTTGATTTGCGAAGAGCTGCTCAACTCTTTGTATGAATATGTGTAGCTGAGTAAACGCAAAATTACACGGTAGTCGACTGTCCTCGATCTCGTATTGTCTGTAAACTCGTATTAATGATTCGTTTGACGTTTCTTTCAAAGAAACATATTTGCTATATCAACCCTTTCTTTTGATAGCATGATCCATCGCGTGTCATCGTCTAAATCTTATTCATATCGTACAATAAGTACCCTTGACCCGTCTGTTTTTGCAATGATGCGGTATATTTTATGTGTATTTGATGCATACTTTTTTTTTCAGTGCAAAAAAGTTTCAAACCAAGACCTGTCAGATCACACCTTTTCTGCAAAAGCCTACTGTTTACATGTACATTGAACTTTGTGTTTGTTTTCGGAATATTGAAGTCGCTACAAGATGCTCAGTCGTGTAAGCCTTGAGTGAAATATTTATGAGTGCGATATATGGTAATGTTATATTAGCGAGTTTTACTATTCCCTTCTCATAGTTCACTCTTCTTGTTCCCTGCTATAAGTATAAGTACATACTAGTTTGAAAAGACACATTGAATTTTGTAACTTTGTTCAAAATTTCTTCCCAAAGACATTATATAAACTTTGAGAATGACATATTCGGGTAAGTATGGCGTCAGAAAGAGGTGGCCTTCACCTCTCAATGTTTAGTTCCGTTACGTTTTCTTTTGTTTTCCCGGCTTTGATCTTCAATTAAGGAAACTCAATGGAAGCGTATACCCTAAAATGTTGACAAGGGAGTCGTTTGAAACTATTATGGAAAAATGCAACTTTTAGATGAAAGGAAACTATTGCTGACTAGATGCTGTAAGTTAAAGATGAGCATTCAGCATTCATATTCATTATGCACTTTTAACTCTTTTTAGGTAACTAGACCATAAACACAGTCTCTTTCTCTCTCTCTGATCATCATGATCTTTTTCCTGATGCACTGCTAGCCCAGCTAGCAAATACATGTCTGTATTATTGTATCCCAGCAAAACTTGTACCCTGAGAAGATGCGCCGTTACCAATGGAGGATATTGCCATTTTTATGTATAGTACTGTTTTCATGTAATTTTATTCGTCTGGCAAGGAGGAAACTGTGTATGTATCTTATTTTTTAAAAACTTTTTCTCTTTCCCTTTTACATATTCAACGAGGCTATGAAACTGTGTGCATTGAGCACAATTTATGTAATACTTAAAACGATACGTGCAAATGCAAACTGAAAATGGAATTTTCGCACATGTCCTCCCCACTCCTCTGCTTGTTTATAAGATATAGCATTGTGTTCACATAACATGGTAATACCAGTACCAAATGAGCTTATTGAAAAGATACTGACTCGTTTTTTCTGACATTAACTCGTTAGTTATATAATGATCAATGTAGGTAAAATTTGCAGTCACAATACAATGTCTGGTGAAAAATTGACTTAAATCAAATGCTAGGGTTCAATGCGTATCTCCTCTTCGTCTAGTCATTCTCTCTCAAACTACCGCAGAGCCCTGTGGCTCCCATTGATATTTGCAATATAACATAATACGATCCTACTTTGATACTCATTTTCCCCTTCCGTACGTTTTTTCCCCTGAGTAGTATTCATTTGACAGGGTATGCATTGCAGACATGTCTATTTGCTTGTTCTCTGACTTAATGTACTTTTTGCAAGGAAAAAGTGCATCCTATTAACATGGTGAGAGTATCCACTTGAGTTCAGCATGTTCTGCGTTATTCCCTTCTCTAACTGAAAAAGTATCCTCAGTCAGTCCCCGTCTGCTTCCCCTCCCACAAAAAACTTAATTGTATGTTGGGCTAGGTTTCAGAAGAGGTAATTAAATAAAATGCTTGAAATTGTGAAGTTTACATTTTAAAGACTGTTTATTCTTGTTTCGCATCTTTCCTCATTTTATTTTCGCGAAAGACAGTGCTCTGTTTGAAACAATGCAGAAGGATCCACAGTGTATTCATTTCACAGCACAATGGCCTTGTGCGAACAGAACAACACTGTCAACAGTTTTTCGTTCGCTTTAAAGTCTCCAATGCTAAAAATCAGTACAGACGTATGGATGAGATTTCACAAGTGGAACCGTATACGGCAATCACTGTATACAATTCACTGGTCATTTTATTTTCGCAGTGTTTTGGTCCTGAGCAGTCGTCCACAGTAATGATGATGATTACACTGACTGATAGCAATATGACGTTGTACTTGTTCATCACAGTAATTTGCCTCAAAAGTACACTGGTAGTAATGTGGATGTGGGAAAGGGAGAATGTATTTAGAACATTTTCATAGGGATGAGCAGTCTGTTGATATGAGTACAAGAGTGAGGTGAAGAGATGTGTGATAGATAATACTAAAGCGGAGAGAGTCCAACAGTTAGTCTACACCGACCTCAGACATCAGAGGCGGCATTGTACCAATAACAAAACTGACAGACAGACTCACTCACTCAGTTTTTCTCTCTCTCCTTCTTTCCTGTGCGATTTGATGCCCCTGTTCAGATTACATTCTCAGCTTTTGTGTTATCCTCATTATGCTCATTTCGTGTTGCAATTCCGTGTGTATACCCACAGTATTCACTTGTGCATGTTTGTGTTACGTTATATACCATGAGTGTACACTATGCAAAATGCATGCATAATGGAGTATATGTAACTTGAAAACGAAAATCGCGTAAAAAAGCTCGTCTACTTGTATTAATAACATTGCTTGCTCCAAGTCTCGAATTTTGTCCATCCATCCATCTTTTCCACCCGTCTAGATCATGTCTCCTTGACCGACCAGCATAGACCATCGACATCAAACAGAAAAAGTCATCACATCAATATAAGCTTCAACATATGAAAATTTCAGCGTATGCGTTCGTATTATCTATTATGTCTCTGAACGAAAAGGTATGTTGCATCATCATCAAACCCCTATACATACTTCCCTTATGGTTCTCTATGTATGTGTATTCTTTATCTATTTATTATGATCCCATCGACATCATCATCACTATGATCGAAAATTACGAGTTTACTTTTGTCTCCTGCTGATGATACTTCTGTTCGTGTCAATGATGTCGTTTTTGGGTCTTGAGCTGGTCCAGTTTTTAGTAATTCAGCAAGACGAGTAATAATGTCATTATATTTTTTCAACTCATCTTTTTAAGTCAGAGGAGATTGTCTGATCTGATCTTCAAGCATCTTAGAATACATACGCATATAAAATATAAGCTGGGCTAAGCGAAAGCGGACTGGCATCTTTTATAAACAATGCCCAATACTTTCCGAAAGTGCATAGGAGCTCAGACCTGACAGAGTGGATTGCCTTCTTGTAGGAAATCTCAGATGTTTTATTCAATCACATATTGTACTAAATATTTACCCCTGATTTTTACATAAAGCGTGATGAAATGATCTGGATAGTTTTTCAGATGCAGGTTTTAGTTGTAGAGGAAAATGAAAATTGATTAGAGAGGAGTTCTTGGCCACCAATGAAGCAACAGCTGAGCCTCGGGTTATCCTTTAGCAAAGCTTTAGATTGCAGGATGCCTCAACAATATATGAGAATAGGACGAAGCGTTTTTTTCATTTGTGTTCAGTGCGGACTTAAGTACGTGGATATAAAACTTGAGTGACGGAAGCTTTGTCGTGTGGCGTAATACGTCATTGTTCCATTACTTCGAACATTGTAGCGTTTATCATGCACCAGTGGTATTGAAATATCAGCATTTACCCACATTCATACAGTACATTATCATGATCAACTGCCACTTATTTTTAAAGCTGATTCAGAACAAGTTTTGCGTGTCCTTGCTTTATGTACATGTATTCAACATTGATTTGGTCTAGAGGACATTACAAAAGGATTTTTCACGTTAAGTATATCAACCAAAAAATGACAAAAATCCATTAATCAAATATAACTTTTAGGATAATGACTTTTAAAACTTTATTTCATAAAGCGAAAGATATTTTTCCTAGAAAATCTTGTTTTTTTTTCTGAGAAAACTAGAAAAAGGAGTAAGTCGTGGGAAAACCCTGGCAAATGAAAAGTGTTTGTTGCAGGTTATGATTGTGAAATCGTTTTCTTATACTTGGTCAGGGTCTGAATCGGTGAAATGTGACGTGAGTTTTGCTGTTGTACTTAAACAAGTTAAAAAATACATCTCCTGTGAACTCTTTTTCTGCTATGTACGTGTTGCATGCTGTGTGGTTATTATTATGGATTTTTGTGTGATTGTGATGATAATAGAGATAAGTGCACTGGTTTATACGACTTTTTAATCCCTTTGCGTCTAGCGTACCACACATGAGTGAATTGAGAGAAATACAGACAGCGGAGTAGTGTAGAGTAGTCTGTAGACTTCATTATTTTTACAAATCATTACTATTATTGAACCGGATTTTATATTTTTTTGTAAAATACGAAGAAGACTCGAGTTTTCTGAAAATTAGTTAAATTCTACCCTATCGATATAAAAAAAGGGTTTCCTTTTCTTCGCCGTCTTTTGGGCTCACAATTCTATACATCACACAAATTAGATAGGTATCGGAAAATGCTTCTCATTGTGAGCTCCACAATAAAACTATTATACGTATCATGGTTATTTATAAGTCTCCGTAGAGGAAGGACTTGTTCTTTTTCCCGGTTCATTACATCACCTATTGAATAAATATTTCTGCCGTCATGTCACCAAAACACACCTCATACGTTAACTATTATCTCCGGTCCAACATAATGAGTTGATGAACTAATCACCTCACTGTACACGGGGTTAAATGCATACAAACAATAGCTCTCTTTTATACACAAGTTAAATCCAAATCCATACAGATATCCATAACTTCTCCCGCATCGCTCCCATTTTTATATATGTTTTGGATACTCCAGAAAACTTTGCAGTTGTCTCGCTTCCTCTCCCGCTATACATTACCCACAGCTATTTCCTCTCTTGAGTTTTCCAAGCCGACATTCTGAGCTAAAAGCATCTTCTCCTTTTCTTCTCTCTTCTTCTGCCGAAAAGAATGGGTGCTTTTTCTCCCCACTAATAAGAAGACCATGAACTTACTCTCCCGGTTTTTCTGGCAGATAGGCACTGAGAAAGTCTGCAGAAATTGCTGGCTGCTGCTTCCTTTTCTAGGCTGCCTCTTTTGTACCTATAAGTAGAGTGTGTTTCTGTACCAGTATGACAGTGTGTATATCTCTTGCTTGCACTGAGGACCATAAACCTCCTCCACTCTTTTATTCTTCACAGTTATTCCAAAAACTCTCAGTCCTGCATGTCCTACTAACTCCTCTTTGGTTTCTCCTTTTACTGCTTCTGCTGCTGGTGTAGTGTTGTTGCTGGAACACCGGAATCGGGTGGAATGTCCTTCTTGCTAGTTGTTGCCATGCGGTATCTCTCTCTTCTCTCTCCGTTCTGCTGCTCTCACTCTCACTGCGATTATAGGAGTAGACCCTGTCTCCCACTCTAGTACATGCATACAACTACTACACGAGTGCTAGTCTAATAGGAATAATAGTATCGTAGTAGGAAATTGAAGTGCTAGTAGTAGTGTTGCTCCTGTGTGCAGAGTGAGCCTACCTCCACTGCTGTAGTAGTTTGGCTCTTCTCTGTTCTCGTGTATTTCTGTGACTGGGCCTATGCCACTACTATTCCTCCTGACTCTCTCTCTCTCTACTCATGTGTTGTTGTATGCATATAATGCTCTATGCCTATCGTCTGACTGGCGTGCTTTGCTGCTGATTCTTCTTTTATGTCTGTAATGCTGTAAAGTACTGAGACCGTGTTTCCCTCAGCCTATTATTCTACTATATGACCACATAGTACACACAGACGAGCAGACATGAATGCATCTTGATATAGTAGAAAATAAAGACTATGTCTTTTACGAACGACTACCACTGCTACGCCATGGTCTACAAGGCATATTACCAAACACCACCAACCAGCCAGCCAGTGAGCAAGCTGAGAGGAGGATGAAAAAGTTGAGAAAAAAACGAAAAGAAATGCAAAGAGAGAAGAAGAAAACTTAAACTTTTTCTATCCAACACACACACACACACCGCTAGTCTGCAATATACTAGTGCAGTTTAGACTAGATAGAAGTTAGGAAGTGTGGTTGATTTTCTTGAGAACAATGTTACAATTATTTTGGAACGTTCTCTGATTCAAGGAAGATACACTGATTTTTGGAATGCAAACCTGATAAGCCACTCTGTGACACGAAGAAAATCATCTGCATTTCCTTCTAAACGCAGTTGAGTAGCTTAGTGTTACCCAGTGGTGGTACTGAAAGTAGGAGAGAGACAGACAGAGAGAGAAAGAGGCAAATGTGTGCAAACTTGGTAAAGAATAAGGAGGCACGATCCGGGTTCGATTAAAGTTTTCTCTGACTTTCTTGTCTCTTTCTCTCTGGAAGAAAAGGTTTGTTTACCGTCCGTCAAGTTAAGACAAAGTGTATATGAAGGAGTGACAGTTGTGGTAGGTTGCAGTTATTTGTTTGAGTCACCGTACTAGAAGATGTTTGTGTGTTTTCTAAGTGTACATAGAAGTTTTCCAGCCATCTGATTTCTTTCAGAGTGCTTTGTAGGTTGTACTTGGATTTTAAGTAGGGTGTCATTGTGTAAGCCTGTCTTAGTTCTGGAGAAAATTGGTGTGCAAACACGTTACGCTAGTTTTTGTAAATACAATGATTTATTTAAGACTTCTTTCGAAACATTGTATCAGTTTGAGACAATAAACTATTGTACCATTTTCACAGAAAAGAGTGCTTGACTGTTGACTGTGCATATGATTTTCCATGTTAGATGTACAATTGAGATCAGAATTTTGTGGAGTACCTCATAATATATTCTGGTCGCATCCAAAGCTGATTTATGCAGATCATTTAAAGAGGACATACCCTTATAAATATTTTAACTGCATTTTTTGTGGTTTTTATTTTTGCTAACTTGCTGTAAGGTGTTTTCATTATTATATTTTGAATTTCATCTAAATTCCAATCAGCATATTTTTCTCAATCAATATTTGTTGTTCATAATACTTTTAGTGGTTTCGTATTCCATATATTTTGCTGTAGGACAACCCTCTTGAGGCTTTCTAACATAAAAAAAACTTGACGGTTTTAAATAAAAATATTCACATGGAAGTTTCCCTGCTTAAGAACTTCAAATGACATCTTCTACTGTAACAAATGCGTTCTCTGTGTAGAATGACAGGATCATCATAAATTTTAGAGTACCATTCATCTTCCAGCCACCTTAATGATCAAACTAACGTTATCTTCACCTTTTGCTCTTCATTGTGAAGCATCTTTTTCTCGACAATATTCCTGAAATCCTGTGTTAAAAAATCAAGTTAAGGCAGAGGAAATGAGAGTTATTTCACAGAAAAGCCGGGTTTCGACGTCGACCCCGCGGTTTGAAACCGTGGTATCCCGACCACGCCAACTTTCCGGTTATTGATTGATCCCACGGCCTTTAGTCGTTGTAGTACCAACGTTCACAAGTACCGGCTAGGAAAACCCTGCATAATATTCGGCTTATGGCAGACAAAACTTCCCTCATGTCTTTTACTAGTATAACATGTGTATGTCTGCGTGGAAAAAAGTTCTCTTCACAGTGGAAACCTCTTCTGCCTTCCTTTTCTTTCCTCGCCTCTGTGTAATATAATAGGAGTAGAATCCCATGCTGCCTTGTATACTCCAGCAAGTTACGAAAAATGCTTTGTGGTAGGAATGTCGAGAAGCGCCTGAGAGATTCCTCTTTTATTTTGTGGTTACGAATATATGCCGCTGCTGCAGCTGAGGGAGCTCATCAACATCATCCATCCGGTGGATCATTGTGATCATCGCCACATTGAATTCATCTTGCCACTCGCTGTCTACAACTTGACCATTGTGTCCGCAGTAGTATATTGTGGAACATACTACTATATCTCATGCTCACTTCTTGCGGTTCGGAGTATAGTTTGACTATAGGTTTCAGTTCGGTCGAAATTGGAACTTGTTAATAAATTTGGCAGACAAAGACTTTAGGCTTTTGGACTCAAATAAAAAAACAAATTTCAAACGAATTTGCTGTGGTTCCTATTGATGGAGAAAGTGTGCAGTAATTTTTGTGCGTAATGACGCATTCCATTGGTATGTGGATGCAAGGGATTATTTATTTTTCGGACTGTTGGCTCTACTGCATGCGCAGTGCGCAGCATTGCATTGTTGAGATATTAAGTGATTTATTATTATTAATGAAATTGCAGTGAGATCAATTCTTTAGGAATACTTGAATATATCATTTTTGATACTTGTAAAACCCAGTTTGAGGAGCAAATGTAGATATTCGAAACGTACTTGTGTTATCATGTGTATGATTTGATAATGTACCTCTACCTCACGATATGGAAAATATTTGCCGCAACAAGTTCACCTAAAGTTGCTCTCATTTTCACGAGGGATGAAAGGACGCCTGAAAAAGTTGTATCTACCTGGAAAATCCTTTGAAAGGTCAGTTACTCAAATTCGATTTATTGTTATTTCAGTTATTGCTTGCATATTTTTCAACATGATGAATGATGTCACTGCTGTCATACGTATACAAGCATTATTCTATACCACAGGTACATGCATATTTAATGATCACGCTTGACTCGACATACTTCGCAAAGCAAAGCTCACAGTACATGGAACTTATTTTTAATAAAATATACTGCTGAGTGAGTCACTTTCACTGATCGGAATTTCCGTTATGGTTTATTTATGACAGTCAGTGATATTGATGCATTCAACGAAGTAGGCTTAAATAAAATGATATTTGACGAATGACGGACACACAACTATGCTTAACTTGTTATAACGAAACTATAAGCCTATTTACCTATTACAACAAATGTCATAATGACTGACGTTCCTTTTTCCATTCACTTACTTATATAAATGCTGATGACAAACTGTACGACGAAAAAACAGGTAAGATACTTTCTTTTATCAGGTAAATAGATATTATTTAATATGTTGGAGTATGTGAGTTTTTCCCAAACGATAGTGGACCGTAGAATGTATAAATTATATAAAATATTTGTGTAACATCGGAAGCATTATTCTTTTGGGAATATATAAATTATAAGTATTATAATGTACTTTACACACATGTATAAAATTAATTATTATTATACCTATTTTGTGATACATTTGAAAACAACAATGGACTAAAACGATTTATAATAAGATAGTCAAGCAATGTGCACAGATGTATAATCTGCGGTTTTTACTCTTTTAAATGGTTTCCACATAACCAATTATACCGATTTTATTATCCAGCATCATGCACGTTACACGGTAGTAAAAAGTTATGGCCGTTGTACATTTTGTACTCCCTAATGCAATAATTATTGTTTTTGTCTACGCTAAAAAACAACAAATCATCCATCAGTCACGACACGCTCCTACGGCTCTTCATATCAACATCAAGCTACTAATTCGTTATATGAGCCATTATCATTATTAACGGTCATAGTACTAGCACATATTAAAACAAGTTATTGTTCCTATTTTTAGCTGCTTTTCGTTGCAGTACATTATTGATCAGGTAATCGCAATTGCACCTCGGTTAATGTTTGTGACGCATACAAATTTGAAGTATGATGTGCAGGTCAGTCTAAGAGACTTTAGGATGGACATCCAATTAATTAGTTATTCTAAAACCAACATTTTCTTAAATTGCTATCATTACGGATATTATCTATGATGTACCCGCTAATATTTATAGCTAAATGGCAGCCAAATTCTCTAGCCTCTAAAAACTGCTCTCATTGCAGGAAACCAAAATGCTTTTTACATATACGGTGTCACTAAACGTAGTGGGTCTTATTCTGAGGATTAAGAATACTTATGAGCAACCTCTTAGCCCGTTACCTTGTATTAGTCTTTATTTTGTCGTTGCTACAAAAAACGAAGTAGTGATTCAGTAGTGAATTTCTCGTTTGGTCTGGCTGGACATCGTTGTGTACTTGTGGGAATTTCAGAACTTGAAATGTAGTCCGGTAGGGAAAATCAGTAAAAATAATTCATGCACAAATATTTTAATCCTTAACCATATGAAAAATGAAAGTAAGGAAAACAAACTTTCCATAATCTTGAAAAATCTAATTTTATCTAATCCTTCTTATGTCCATTTCCATTGGAATGTAAATCATAGAAAATACGCCTTTCGATTCAACTACCTGCCACTCAATTAGGTGCAAATGGGTACGTACACATATTTTGTAGTTCTTCATAATATGCCTACTTGTTAGTAACATGCACACATTTTCCTTTGGCCAGTTAGGCATCGTTTATAGGTTCTGTATCCCTGTGTAGCACCGCCTGTGAATATGGTACGAGTGAGAAACACACCGGTCTAAATACGTCTAGTCATTTTTTCCTCCCTACTTTATTATAGTCTAGACACTTCACTTGTAACTTGCATGCAAAGGTAGGTACCCATCACACGTAATACGAGGCTGTTCATCTCTTCAACACAATAGGTACTTTAAAATCCTTCCTTCTATGCGCTCTCCTGCTATGCATGCTGATGATGATTATTAGAGAGCTAGAAAAAATCTCTGGACAGTATCATCAACATCTAGATATAAAAAAATCCGTAAGCAAGCCCCTAAGCCACCTTATGAGAATCTTCAACGAAAGTCAAAAACCAGACAGCTTGATACCCTGAGAATTATCAATGTTGCGTTACACCTGAAAAATGAGAGAAATGGTTTATAGGATGTGGTAAACGCAGATCCTGTATGGATATGGTACTATCTAGGGAAGGAATCTGTTGTGAATCTAGCCACAAAAAATTAATACCTTTTGTGGAGTACGGGAAAAAGTTGAATCTTCACATATCCTAAAAGCATAATATTATTCTTCGTGCCGGAACATGTATATTTTTACTACACCATATATTTCAAGTTACTGTATTCTTGTGATTCATGATGACCGTGCATGCATGCATAGAAGAGGAGATATGGGAGGAAGGCGGAAAGTTGTGCAATGTTATGTGTATTATATGTATTTGTGTATCATATTATCCAGTCTTTAACTTTCCATTTTTATACCGGTGACTGCGACTGAGCTTCACTGCTGATAAGAGACTCGCATTATGTATTATTCTCATTGATATCCTCCATTTTCCTTGTTATGCCTATCACATCTCTTCCCTGATTCTGACATGTAAAAGTCGAAAAACCGTCAACAAATAATACTCATCCATGGAGAAGCTCTATAGTACATACACAACTAAAAACAGTTGCTGCATTGGCTGCTCTCAAGAAATCGCAAATGATGGTGGTGGTGTGGTGAAGAGTATTATATGTATATATGGAAAACAACTGTGCTAGCAATGTGTATGCAACATTGTTTGTAAATGTAATACATTGTGTGGATGTAAAAAGGATTAGCAGCGGCTGTCTGTCCGATAGTACGTTTATAGTATCCTTAGTATCCTTATTTCAATCAGTGTTAAAACAGTCACTTACTTTTACTACTCTCTCTCTCTCTCTCTCTCTCGATACCAATTTCTGAAAGAGAGCCTCTGTCTGTGTATTCAGAGATGAATATCTAATATCTACTTGCATGTATATTCAGTTTTTCTTGTAATTTCCATGAGGGTGATATATTTGGGTGGACATGAATATGTACAGAGTTTTTATGAGAGATTTCTCAACTATTTATTCTTGTGCTACATTGAATGCAATGCTTTGCCTCTCTCATGAATACAAAAATATCATCAAGTGTAATGAAACGTAAGTAAGGACCATAATCCAAGTTTTAAGTAAAGAACCACAGGAGGGGAAAAGTCAAGAGCTCCAACTTAAGCATTTCTGTCTGAAGTGCACGATGCCATATAATGATTGTTGTATTTACTTACATCAAATATATGTGTATGTTAGCGGTTAAAAAAGTCTAGGTCTAAAAGTTTGTGTCATGCCATTTAATACTGGTTGAGATAGGGGCGGAATAGTACTTTTTATTAGTACTAATTCTAGTGCCGTGTGGTCTCACTCCAAAGTCATGCGGTTGACGGTTGATGGCTAAATCTTGTGTCATGTGTACTTCAACTTTGTATAAAAGTTTGTCTTATTATCCGCCCGCCATTTTCCATTCTTATCTATGAAAAATACACACCCAGCCCTTCTCACACTCACAATGTTTGACGGGTTAGTTTATTGGCTTGCGATCAGAGTATTGTGCGGACAGTTTAGCCTATTAAGAAACTTATTGTAGTGTAGATCATGGAGCAAAAACCGTTGGATTTATTAAGGTTGATAGGAATTAATTTTTCAGACTCATTTTGGCATATAATAAGAAAAGTTAATTATCATAGTTCCATGCATTTTAGCAAAGTAATTTACTGACCATCAATGAACGAAATGGATAGAAATGATGATACATTTTAATTATTTTACAAACTTAAATTATCCAGTAGGTAGACTCGATTCGACGGTGTTTGAGGAATTCATGATATTATCCATACACCCAACCAGTGACTGCACATTTTCTTACCTGTGCTCTGATGAAGGTGGGGAATGTGAGATAGCAAACATTCTCGGAAATGGATATCCAGGAAGTTCCTAGTCGTGTCAAATGTCGGCGAGAGGAATGTTGACTCTGTATAATTTCTTTAAGAGACTGAAAAATCCTACATTCTTACGCATTCAACAGGGGAGAACTGAAATCGGTTGAATAAAAAAAGGAAACTGACAACAAGGAAGAAAATATTCTCTGCAGAGCATACTTACATTTCTGAAACCCTTCTTCTGATAACAAACATTAGTGACTGGCTAGCCATTTTTTCCTCTAACAAGGTTTTTTTCCTTCTGTAAAGTACCTACTGAAAAAGCCGGCTGCTTTTAACCGCTTTTATTCCAAATCTAGTCGTTGGGCAAGCCACAGGGGTATATATAGAATCCTCGTTGTAATGTTGACTTGTTTGTCTACATGATATCTTGAGAACTATACTAACACCAGAGATGCTTTTTAAAACCTATCATCCTTTTTCCCTTGGTCCGTAAATGTATCGTGAATGAGTTTTGGGTTTGGCTTGATGGGTAAAACGAGGAAACAAGGATGTGCTCACCAGGATGTGCCTCAAGAGTATAACGTTGACTGACTTGACTTGAGAAGAAGGTTGGCTATCTGTTTTTAAGCCAATCTCTGTTGACTCAACTGTCTTATCTTGTTCCTATTTCCTACAAGACATGTCAGTTCGCTATGTAGCCAGTCATGCAATTGCACTCCTTGCCTGATGTGTACTTAATAGTCTTTTCACAAGTTTTCACTTTTACCTTAAAAAAGATTACGCCTGAGAATAAGCCTGGTGGAGAGCGACTATAAAATAGAATGATGAATGGGGAAATGTGCTGTGCTTTCTCACTAACGATATATCCGTGTAGGCTTCACTCCCTCGTACCTAACACGTACGACGTTCGGTAGTGTTAAGATAAAAAACGATTCAAGTCATTGCTATGTGCATTATACTATAATAGGACATGGAATTTCGTAGTACTTTTTCATGTCTTCCTTAATGTTAGCTCAGCTTTCTGCCTTGAGAGAATCGGATATTGAGCTTGAGAGAAACAGGGGGAAATGGATCCTAAACTTATTACATGTCTAGACGGTCATATCACAAGAATTATTTAAAAGTCATAAACATTTCATCAAAATAGTATAAAATAATATGTGATGATGAAGTCAAGAAGCACTAAATGATAAATATTACAAGCTCTTGAAAAAATGTAATAATTTTAATTTTAACTCTAATTGAGAACTATCTTCGAATTACAACATTACAAGTTACAGTCATTCCCCCGAACTTTTATGTAGAAATACCACCACAAGTTTCACCTTCCACTTATACCTAATCACAATAATCACATCCATCCACGACGTGATGCCGTAATTAAAGCAACTCAACTCGGTTGAAATGCAATTTATAAAAATTATTCAGATTTGTCCGCATTGCATGCAATGAGCTATTTGAAGGCTAAAGCTCTGCAGCTTGAAAATACGTAATATACCATTTAGTGGTTTTTATTTTACTTTAGAATTTTCTAGACGAGACGAAAGCCAAAACTGTGCTTTCGTTCAGCCGCGAATCGTATCGCCTAACGCGAGAAAGGGTCTTATCGTGCAAAACATCCCCCTTCCTTTTCCCACTAACGTCTCTCACGCTATGGCGGTGGTAAAAGGAGAAAATGAGGGAGCTTGCATGAAACCATGAAATATTGGCGAGTAAATTCAGTTCCGGCTTATTTGCAACACCAATGAGCCCAGTTTACTAGAATGTAACGACATGCATAAATGCTAATGCGTTACAGAGTTTATAAGCAGTTAAAGTATTTCTTCGTCCGCTGCGCATTTATACCGATTATTAGTTGTAAAAACAGGTATGAACTATTAACGACAGAGGCTACCATTGCCAACTCTTCGCAAATTGAGATGCCAGTCAACAGAATGTAAGAGTAGTAGTATATGCCTAGGGATTCAATTTGGCACGTCGAGATACTCTCAAGAAGGCGACGTGCGTTTTGTATCAAAGCTGAAAATAATGGAAGTAAAAAGTTCATGCATGCAAAACTCGTACATTTCCATTTATAGTGTGGATCTTTTGAAATGAAGTTGAAAATAGGAGTTCAAAGCTGGAGTCCCTATTAAAAACTTCAAAAACGTCATTTTCCTCTCACGAATCTTCCAATGGTCGGCCAGCTTTTAAGAAGTTTTAAGAATGTTTGGAAAACGAAATGTAGGCCAGCATGGAATCTAGAACATTGAGTTCTGTACTTCACCAACGAAAGGATTTATGTTCTCGATGTAGTAAGCATCCTGCAGAGTTTTGAAGAATTTCCATATAGTAATGTTCCATTTCCATTTGCAACTCTATACTTTTCATATGTACATACCGGGGAACATGCGTTTCTTGCAAGATGTATGTATAAGACTGAAAAATTTAGTAGCAAAGAAGATTCCGTGTATAGATTTTTTTCTTATTGTAGTACAGTACAGAGTCATGTGTAGAAAGCGTAAGAAAAACAAGGAAATTGGAGGCTGAAAGTAAAATGTAAAATGAAACTTAGCTTGGCCTTCTTATTTCCAAGCTTAAATTTTTCCTTCCATAAGGCGGAAAACAGAAGGAGACTGAGAAATAAAACGGGGAACAGGAACAAGTATAAAGCTTTCTTTTATTTCACCAAAATGAAGATCAGGATCAGGGATACATGATCTATGTGTGTAAATACGAAACATATTGGATTGAATTTAGAAAAGCCTTAAGGAAAGGAACTTGACAGCTTATTTGCTATAGTGTATTGCGTATGTGTAGAAAAAGTATGTTAGACCAGATCATGTCGGTGGGATTTTTGGGAGTAAACTGTGTGTTTTACTTTCACGAGGCAGTGTCAAGTTTTCTTGTATGAAAAATATTACTTGTATAAGGGTATTTTTTTCTGGGAAGTTTACCAAAGATTACTTTCACTTTGTGATGGGGAAAGTGAAATAAAAAATTTAACATTTTGACTGGAGATATTACCGGTTGTCATTTTACATTTTTTCTAGACTTGAATCGAATCTGGATTCATGATTTATACTCATGTGATACAGTTTGGCATCGAGAATGATTTATACCATACTTGAGAATTTGTTTTAACACATTAAACTACTGGAAAATCATTTAGTAAAGGCATCTGCGCAAAATTTTCTCAATGGCAGGAATAAAGCTTCATTGATACTTTCCCTTTTGAAAATCTCAACTAGAATTTGTGTGCTTTTTATATTCTCCAACCGTAAGATATTTTACATAATGTCGAACTACCTAATTTATCAAACTATATTGAGGTGATACTCTGTAAACGGATTTTTATCGTTTCTTATCAATACTTCAACGTGTCATTGTGTTGTACTCTGATTAGATTAAAGAGTCATCAGCTCACCATACATTCTATTATCAATCTCCTGGCCACAATGTGGGGTCATGTACAACACTCTGACATGAGACAAACAAATTCTATCCGACAGAAACTGCTGTTCATAGTAGAAACTACACTTATACGTTTGATTCCTTGAGGACTTACGCGTTGTGTTTGGTGGGTATTTAAAAGCACAAAGTAGTACATATAATTTTGAAAGGGCTAACCGCACCGCAAACTGTAGATGAAGTTTCAGAACCTCCTCTCTAGAATCGAGAGTACCTTTCCAGAACGCAATGGTATAAAATGTACATGGGATAGGATTGGTGAAGAAGCAAGATTTAGTCTTTTTTGGTGTAATGTATCCTATCCTTTCGTATAAACTTATCTCTAGTAATTCTCCTGTCGTGACCGGCATGTAGCTGAGTGAGATGGAAGGACAAATGGAGGATAACCGCATACAGGATAAACAATCATGTTCTTTGATCAGTTTGGTATTCTGCCCGCATCCACATTGCGTACTTTTCAAGAAAAGCCGCCTTCCTATCCACTTTCTTCACACTTTCTCTTTTAGCTTCTGTTCTGTTCTGGAGCTCCCGAGTTCTTAAGCTTCCAACAGGATCCTCCTTTATTTGAGACGGAAATTGTTCATATAAATGTGTACCTGTGGAGTTGAATGTTGAAGTCAAAAAGTTTTTGGATTAAAATATCTTCATTGCAGAGTTGATGGTGGATCGATCTTACAATATCATATACTATTGCCGCATGCATCCTAATATTTTTTTGAATTATATTTAGCACGGAAATTTTGAATTACTATTTGAAAATGCATATTAGCATACATAATTGTATGTATTACATTTATATTTATCCATGTCATACTTTTACTCAGGTGTAATAAAGCTATATGACTCTAATTTCATTTGCGGAAACGATAACAAGACTACTATCATACGTATAAAACAAGCGAACCTGCTAGGTATTACAAAAGGGTAGAAAAGAAACAAAAAATACAACCAAGTATAGTAGGCCAACCCATAATATGCCAAGGCATAAAATAAATTGCATGCAGAACGACAACAAACTTTACGCAATCGAGCAATGAAGGCCGGGGAAAACCCATAGGACGCACGTCTCCTATAAAATAAAAATGACAAGCCATTAAATGTATTAAAGCGGCAACTTCCCCAAACTTTCCAAACGTCAGCAAACACATCGCCTATAAAACTACTCCAGTCCAGTGTAAAAATATTCTGTCCATTTTCAATTTCAATGCTCCTACATTCTACTACACCATACATTGCGCATTGAAGGGAAATAAAGAGCGAAAAGAAGGTTAAAGACATTTGAATGGGAAATGACAACAAAAGGAGAAAAGGCCAAGCTCAGGTATTCACGCAAAATATGTGCATAGTACATAGGTGGTGAATTCTTGAAACGAGTAGGTAGTTAATATCCGTGCAAAAAATATTACATATGTATGACACGCTCTCGGACATAAATAATGTTATCATGTTCTTTTAGTAGACCAACTGTCTTCACCCCAGTAGTCCTGTCATCGTATCTCTGTCCTTTTAGATTGAATATAAAAGCTTCTTTTAAATCTAGCTCGCCCTACAGAACATCCGCAAAGTTTATAAGGATTCCTGCGATTACCAAGTTTTTCACTTGTTCCTTGTCTCACACATTTATAAATATAGACTCAGCTTGTTTTCCCTCTCAACAGGATTTATTTTATGGAAAATCCATGTTGTTATTCATTTTTGCTGTAGAAAGGAGTGAAAAGGAATTCAGGTCAGTGTGAGAATGTAAACAACCTTATATACAATTCTGCGTAGGTACGTACAAAAACGTACGTATATTTTTGTTCCTTCTCTTCACAATGAAACACAAGCTCGAGCTATCGTGCTAATGCCTACGATGCCGTGAAAAGTTCATTCCACCCGGCTTTTTCTGAGAGCTTTTGTGATAGAGTAACCGAAACGAGGAAAGTTGTCTAGCCGGGATAGTATCTATTATGCATATACTTTAGTAGAAACTACATATGTAACTTTCACTTCAATTCAGAAAGCTCAAGGAGGCTTTGCTTTCATTTCATCCTTTCTCCAACTCACAGAGAAATACAAGCTGTTACAAACATTCGCAAAAGAGTGCTTTGTAGATAGTTTATACGCTTTGTGCACTTCTCTTGCTATTCTCCTTGTATTCTTTCTAGTATATACAGCTGTCGAATATACATCCCTATCTTCATCTGTATGTAGTGCAAAGTCTGGGCGATCTGATGTGGAAACTGCAGTAAGGCAATATATGTAAATTAAAATTTCTCTGAATGTCGAATCCATTACTGATGCTATATTTAGGAGGAGGTTAGGTCATATTAATAACGCTATACACATACAAAGCTATATTAAAGTGTGAGCAGTCTACTGAAAGCGAGCTGATTTGTTGACAGAAAAGTTATTTCGTGCCTGAAAGGGAAAGCAAGTTTAACGGGCTGTCTATTAAATGATTGAACTGGGGACTTTTCGAGCATATATGAATGCTGCGTCACTGTCATTATCATTTTTATCAGTCAATGTGTGTATAATATATCTTACACAATTCAGAATTCACACTTCCTGTGTATAAAAGAAAAGAGAAAGCTCACATGGGCATATTACCGTGTTTTATCATATAACAGGACAAGTTGAGAGTAGCACAGGAGTCGATGAATGTGTTGAGTGAGGCTCTTTCAAGAAGAAGTAGGTGATTCAACGAGTTAAGCTAGCTGAATGAGTAGGCCAGCGAGACAGTGAGCTAAATAAAGCAAAGCCAGACGAACCTGGAATGCCGGGAGAAAACGGAGAATGTATGGAGTATTGAGTTAGGTTTGGTTCCAGACGCGACACGCTCTCCAACTTCCTTGTTTTCTACTTTCACTCAGCCATATATCCATATTAAAATTATATATATAAGCTATACATAAATATATTAGAGTATAGTCGAGCAGCTCACATGCATTCACAATGCTGTGTCGGTCTTTCCTCAGGCTGGTAACTGGGTAAGGTCGAAGCCCTAGCCTGGGTAGATTGGAACGGGAATATAACTAAGACACGACTCGGCAAGTAGCCAACCCAGTCGCATTGCACGTTTTCACCAGGTTGGTTGTTCACGAAGCGCTCTCTCCTTTTCTGGTTAACTTTCAGGAAGTTTTTTCCTTTCTTTCTTTCATGGTATTCTATGCTATGCATTGTAACTGGTCCTTTATTTCCATTCCTTCAACCGCATTACTTCCAGCTAGGCTTCTCACAAAGTGTTTGAGTACTATGAAAACATAATGAATATTTTTATAACAATTCCAAACGGAAATACAATTTTTCAGCAAAGACTGAAGCAAGGGAAATAGACAAGCCATAAAATATATGACTAATGTATATTTTTTCCCTTTTTATGTACTGCACTACGATGAAAAAGAACGTTCCATATATTGCCAAATGAATCTGCTTTCGTTTCTTTTATCTTATTTTTACAAAAAGGAAATGATTTTTAGCAAAAATGATATGGAGAAGTAAGTGGATAGAGTAACAAATAATGTTCTTTGTAACATATCTACGTGAATCCGATTTTTTGATCGAATAAAAATACCATTTTACCAAATCTTGAGAAACATGAGATTTTATGATGATAAAATACAATGAAAACTCTCAAAATGTGTATGTAACTAAAGAAGAATATACATAAGCCTTTGCTTGAGATGAAGTGACGGTCGCTGTCAAAGTAGGGGTTGGGTTGGAAAGGAAAAGTAGTCAGTAGTATTGGACGGATTTTTATAAAAGCATATGCGTTATAAACAAGGCTTTTTTCTCGGTAATATTCTTTTCAGTAGTGGTATATGGTGGTATAAGCAATATAAAGCTATTATAACTGATTGCAATGGTTTTGTCGTTGCAAAGAAAACTCAAAGAAAAGTCTCCATCCTCCATGCGTTCACTTCTCATCCACTGTGTCCCTAGGCTTTTCTTTGAGAAATTTGTTGAGAAAACAAGGAAAAGTGTGTAGAATCCTTTTTCTTATAATTTATGTCTTTTTCACCCTATCATTTGGTGGGTTGCTATTTCCGAAAATTAGATTTTGGTACATTGTACAAATGACCTTTTTCCCTTCAGAAGTAAAGAAACATGAGAATTTATAGTGTTTTTCGCAGTTCGAAATAAGTTCGAGGTCGTCAAGAAATACCCCAAGCCATTGCTGGTAATTTCTGTGGTATTCCTGTAATGTTCACTTTAAAATTGAGCCAATCGTATGAATTGGTTGCGTTACAAGACGTGACGACTCGTGAAGTGGTCGTACCCGTACGTACTAAACTAAGAGCTTTGAACTTTCTAATACAATTCTAAATCCACTATTATTGTTTCGGACAATGACTATTTGCTTTTTTCAATTACGACCAATTCCGTTCAACTTCATATTTAACTGATATTCTAGTAAAATTATTTTAAATAACTGGTCTGATAAGCTTAGTTATGGGTAAGGTTTTTTGAAAGACACTTTCAGCTGGTTAACAAACAGAGGTAGACAGCCTAGATTTGATTAATGCTGAAAAAGGCTTGATGTGTTTACCGTTAAAGCAATGACGAAGTGACCATTTAGATGACAATTCAACATTCAATCATCTAGGTCCTTTGCTCATGCCAGCAAAGATAAAAATGATAAGAATAAGAATTGTGGAATAAGCTGCAGCTGGAAATGGATTATTGGTGTAGACGGTTTTTCCTCATAACAAATGATGCTGAGATGAGCCTGCAATTTTCTTTGTAAATCTTTGACAGGATGGACAAGAGATAAAGGTAGTTAATGACCCGAAAAACAGCATTATCTTTTTTGTGGAGATTTATACAACAATAAAAGGGGGATATATGCTCTGACACTCCCTATGCAATTGATACAAGAAAGGAGACAAATCATCACAAGACGACAGTCTCTTATTATGTCAGTAAAAACCAATATAAAAGTTCAACGTGTTTTGCTAGCTTACAATTCATGATAGGGATCGTGCCAAAGATTGTGATTTCCTTCTCAACAGCTAGGCCCACCATTAACAACGAAAAGACTTTCGAAGGAGAGATGCGTTCGTTTCTGTTGTGCTAAATAATTGTTATTGTAACTGAAATAAATACCTAACAATGCAACAAAGCTTCAAATTTTGTAAAGATCTGACTGCGGTAATCTATTGAACTAACTTTGGATATCATTATTAATGGGTAGGTGTGAAATCCGAAAGAAAAGGTTCCACAAATAATAACCGGGGTTCTTTTTTTACTCATATCGGGATAGTTCAAAGCAATCGTTGAAGGAACTGACAATGTGTAAGTCTGTAAGTCAGCTTAATTGGGGAGATTTCCTCCACGATGTGTGTGTATAGTTTATATGTGCGAGTGCTTTCAGAAGTTACTTTTTTGTAAGGAACAGAAGGCATCAACCAGTACCTACGTCATATTAACAAGACTCAACAACAGACTGTTGTCGCTTTTTTTTAGAAATCATAATTATTGTGGGAGTTCCATGATAATAAGAAAAATCAACTCAGTCCCCTTTTGCGTGTAATATGGCTTCCCTTACAAACAGAATTTTCTGTAGATCACGATTCCTTCATAAACGAAGCGAAACGGAAGCTAATACAATTTATTGTAGAATAGAATATACTGAAGAATTATATTGAACCTTTATGTTCATGACGGCAATGCACAAAGAGCTAAGTATGATGAGTGATCCGTGTAAAATTGACTTCCTTTATCAAAAACAGAAATTACGAACAAAAGAATACCACAGTTGTTTGCAAAGCTTGCTCATAATAACCATATCTTTCTTTTTTAACCCTCCATAAAAGCAATCCAACTATTTTAATTTAAATGTTTGTTAGAACAGAGATGAACGAAGAAAACGTAATAGGTCAAAGACCAAATGAGTTTTACGATCCTAAGAGAAATTTACGAAATATGTGCTTCTGCTACTTAATTAAAATTATATCAAACACATTTCCATTTCCACTGAAAATAATTAAAAATTGGATCATTCTCATATCTGGTTCGAGCAAATAAATGCATGCCATACTGTTTATTACAGTCCCAGTCTTATTCTCAGTCATCGTTTTACTAGTTTACTTTTCCACCCTGCTTTGCATGTTTCTACGGAGCATAAAAAACTGTCTGCGTCTACAAATCCACCACGCGTGTGTTTGTCTGGTAGTTTCAGACATCAGTATCAGTTCCCGAAGGTTACATAATACTTTGTCTATGCACTCACCTTTTATGCTTATTGTATGTTATGTATATATTGAAACTGTTGTTATGTCTGTTTGCCTCTGAGGTTCTGAGCCTGAGCACTCTGACTTCTCTCAAGGAGGGAAGCATGTTTCTCGTGTTTTTCAGCAGTGAAAAAAAATATGAATCTTAATATGCATGCGTGTAATGAAACGTACGTGTGCGTAAGGATTTTCCTTGTGTGTTTACGACAAGTATTGTAATATGTAGGAGTTAGTCGGTGGTGGTTGAGGTTGTTGCCACATGAGTTGTGGTGGTGGTAAAAACAGCAAAGTACAATGGTACGGTGGTGGTGTTAAGTTGAGGGCAATGTGTGCTCGTTTGTAATGACAAATCTTATTGAAAAATATAATAATAATGGTTACATGAATCCAAACTGAAAGGGTTTAGTTAGATTTTTTATAACGTTATAGTATGTAGATATTCTTGCAATATCTTACATGATCAGATCTTTGATAAAATGCACTAAAAAGGAATCATAAGTTAAAACTCCTAAATAACCACAAAATAACGGTATAAGTTGTAGAGATGTAAAGCGATACATGGATATATTCTGGAAATGTGAGTCACATTACATTACTGTGCAAGTAATAATAAGTATGCTGCTAGAGTAATCGAATGAGCACAAGAGCACAACACCACGCAACGAAGAAAAAGGCATCCCCTTCCAGGACATTTTTTCTTCTATTTTTAGTAACACACGTTTCCTCCTTACAAGTGTTCATACTCCACCAACTGTCTGTATTTTATGAATTTGTAAGATCACACAAATGCCTTACATCATCATCACTTCCCCAAATGCAATTTTCTTCACTCAATTCATAGCCCATGACAAGGTAGCTATTTTAGAAGAAACTTTGTATTCTTCGAAACCCAACACAGTCAATACTGAAGGCACAGTAAAGATTCCCGTTTGTAATGTTCCCTTATGCATTTTAACAACTGCGAGAAAATAAGAACATTTTTGTCTAGCTACTGAGAAAGGGTAATGGAATTGCATGAGGCTGTGCAGTGCCTGCAGTGAGAAAGAACCCTCATCCTGAGAGTTATTTAAAGAGGACTTTCATGTAATTAGGAAATTTGTCTTTCCTGAAACAATCATCATCAGCGGTTGTGCCAGTTTCTAATCTGCAGACGGTTGTATCTCAAAGCAGGAGAAGCAGGGCATTACTCTTTCAAAAACTCATCAGGGCTCATTTTTTTGTAAAGTTTCTAAAAAAAGTTTTTATCTAAAATGTCTGTAGAGGGTTTAACGGGCTTCGAGCTGAAATATACGATACAAGCCGACCGACAACTGAAACACAATACCACTTTGTGTGTGTGTGTGTGTGTTAATATTGCAGGTGAGTTGTGAGGTCCTTAAACTGAAATAACCCTAGCGTAGTTTTGCTACTCCCTTTCTTCGTCGATTGTTGTATACCTTGCCTGCGTCCCTATAGATTCATATCTGTAATATCCCATTTTTCACAAGTTGAGAAAAAAGAAAGATGGGATAAAAGATCAGCTCATTCTTTTCTATTTTAGCAACTGGAAAGACTCATGTAATACATCGAAAAAAGTATAAGTTGGTGGAAAGAGGAAAGGAGCAAGAATGAAGAGAAGCTATATATGACATTGTACTTATAAATGTAGGTTAAAGGGATATAAAAAAGTATTCTGGTCCCTTGTTATGTGTGCATATGTGCCCTACAAAAGGTTCAGTATGGTCAGTGCAGTGAAATGATTACTTGTGAGTGAGTGCCTTTTTTAGGGAAGTTTGTGGATGTTTTAAGACTTCTGGAAGGTAGCATTTTTCGACGATGGATAAGTATTGCTTCAAGTTTAGTTGCTTTCAAGTCGCCTTCGTCTTCAGTTCACTTCAGTGCCCTTACATTTTTTACGAATGCTGCTCAGAAGTATGTCTGCCGTTGGAGACTTCAAAAGACTGTACATGACACTGTCAGGAATTCTTCCACAGATCTGCTAATTTTTCAAGGAAAACTTTAATAGGAGAACATAAGTGAATTTTTCCAATTAACTTTTTGAAGAAACCGGTATAGTTTAAATTAAATTTCGTTGTATTGCCTTTGACGAGGACCTAAAAAGTTTGAGTTAAAATGAACTCAAAGGCACTTAGCTAACTTTCTACGAGTATATGTTTTTGAATGTTAGTGTGTTATGTGAATACTCATATTTATCCACATGAGTTATCAACCATCAACCTAAAAAGTGCGTTATCCAAGTTTACCCAAGAGGATATATACTGATACAGTAAGGTTTGCTACACAGGTTTGCTTTACTATCAATCAGAGTGTGAAATTACAGTTTGGTTGGCTGATATTATCATCTAGTGTTTCATGCAAATAACATCTAAGATTTTTTCTGGTTTACGTTCGGTATTCCCAATTTGACATATCGCACGTTGATATACACACACATAAAATAATGTGCATCTTGTTCGTTATAAAATAAAATAACCAATGAGAGTTCTATCGTGAACTGTGACGAGTTCAGAATTATCATAATTTCCATCCAATAATACAAATCAATAGTTAGTCTACAGTTTACATCAAACTAATGTCAAGGAAAGACTACATAAAGTCGGTGATATATATCAATAACATTTTAAGTATAAAAAAGTATAATATGCAGACAAACTTTTATAATATATTATGTATAGCTCTATAAAATGCATAGAAAAAGTAACCCCTATCCTTCCACCCTCTCTCAACTCTCTTTCATCTTTTCTTTATGTCCATTTTTTGTATGTCTCTACATCTCGCATGTGTCTTCAACTCCTAAGTGTTTTTTCTTCCATCCGCAAAGTGAAGATTGACTGTTGCTCTGCGTGGACTTGCTTATGGCTCAAGCAAAGTTCTGAATCTCTTGACAAAAAGCACTTTTCAAGTCGAAGGTGCTGCCTTTGCACTCGGCTTCCTTCCTTCGCTAGACAAACTTTTGATTCTCTCTCCTTCCCTGTCCTTTACAAACCCAGACGTTTGTAAAACTCAATTTTCTGACATATTATTCTGTATACCCTTAGCCCTCTTATATCACTAAAGCAAGATTTTTTTCCTCTCATCTTCAGTCTGACTGATGTACTCATTCGTCAGATTTTTTCAGTTAGGTGGGCTGATTGCAGTGGTGATATTAACAAACGAGCAAAATAAACCAAACCACCCTCTCGCTGCTTTGACTCGGCAACAGACAGAGTATTAGAAAATCGTGCTTTTTGCAACAACTCCTTACTCCTTCAAGTATCTTTGTTCAGGAAGGGTTATTATAAACAAGTATAATATGCCTAAATGATATTATATAAGCACACATGCAAGGCGCCCTTTGATTTCATCTGGAGTATAGAATAGAAATAAAATCCACACGCTTACTCATCTTGAAAGTATTAATATGTTCTACATTACTGTCAGAGTTTTACTGATGTTTTAGCTTGGCGAGATGAAATGTAACAATCATTTGCATTAACCATTTAATACTAACTTTGCCAAGTTAAACGATCGCATGAGAGTTCAAGGAGCTGAGAACATACACGAAAGCAGAAACTTTTCTAACAGGTCACACTACCATGCGTGCATGTGTGAATTAAGTTTATGCATACAGAAAAAAGTTAGGGATATGAGTTTCATACATGAATATAAAGGTTTTCCTTCTGCTGTCATATGGTGAAAAAAGGTAAGCTAGGAAGAGAGGCAATAACAATAATAATAACAACAACAGCGCTAATCATGCAACGTGGTCTGCACTGATGCCACTCTTATAATCCTTTTCTTTACCCGCTTTCTTATGTAGCAAGAAAGAGCTGTTGTGTGTAGTCTGTTGCCGTGATTTTTTTCTTTTGCTTGAGGCTGCTTCCTCAATCCTCATCATCATCGTGAACTGAGTAATATCATGATAAATGCAGGACTACCACATGCACATGTATCGGTATAAAAAAGGAGGTGAGGAGTGTGCAACAAGCTTCACAATGTGCTAGGGATATGCTACTTGCTATTTACTCTTGACAGTTTTATGTTCATCATGCATTACATCAAAACATATATCGGGATTAAATTAAAGTCAGTTCGTCGGGAGAGTAACATCATCTTTAGGCGAGTGCTTTGTGTCTCACGCATCGCAAAAGAGTGGAGAACGGAACAAAAGTTGTTGTCGACAAATTTGGAAATTTATAGTTTGATTGATGTGAGACACAAACCAATGAAGAAAATTACGTTCAGTGAAGTTGTTTATTGAAAGCTTGCATAAGAAAAGAACTCCAAGAACCGTGAAAGTATTCAGTTCATCAAAACGTACTTGGATCAGCGAACCATATCCTATCGGACGGAATAAGACATTTCCAGTTACTTCATGGAGAGAACGTGCTTGTTTCTCTGTTCGTAAACAAAGCAATCAAGATGTAAGTGGGTAGTTCATTAAAATGTTACTCTAGTTTGAGTTTATTAGAGCCAACTCTATACTGAATAAGACATGAATTGGATATGATTAAACAAAATAAGATATTCACATGTAAAATTTAATTACTTAAGCTAAGCTGTGAAGTCATGTGTACGTAGGATGTCTGTGACATGAACAAAGACCTCGCTGGCCCGGACGCTGGGGTTAAAGTAGATTGCGTTGTAGGATTTTAAATTAAATTTGGAATCTGCAACAGTAGTGGAGAAGAGTAGAATGGAATTAAAAGGAATAATTATAATTTGCCCATAATTTTTACTTAGTTCTGTGAGAACCTTTCCAATATTTTGGAAATTAGAAGGGAGAACTTGCTATCATCTCCAAAACTTGTAGTCCAAGTGTATGATAGCGAAAGATTATGCTGAGCTGTATTGTTCCTACATGTATGAATGTAGATGATTCATTTCAACCACATACTAATCGATATGACTCTACAATAATGTTATCGAAATTTGTAACTCAAGTTAGATGTCTAGTGGGAAATGTTTATGTTGTTTTAGCTGCCTATTACTCATTTTCGGTAAAGTGATGAGTATGTAAAGGCAAAAAAACGGCTCATAATTTACGACCTGTTCGTGCGCATCAAAAACAATACTTGATTTCGAAATTTACATCGCCACTAAACATGTCTCGCTCATGGGTTCCAAGAAGTTGAAAATCTGTGGATGAGAATGGTTATATATGATATGATGAATTCTGTTTTGCATACTATAAGGCATTAAAGTTTTGCTCACGTTAGATTATTCTTTTGGTCTATGTATCGTCGATATAATAATATATGTGACCGTTTTATCACAATGTTTCTACACGTTTAGGTTATTCCCAAGATTTTACAATTAGTTTACATCCCCACTCACTTACGATTAGCTCAAAATGAGCCATACATGACAATTGAATTAAGAATTTTGATAAAATCATTTGACAATTTTACGAGAGTGTGTTTTCTGATAGATGAAAGTTTAATTTTATTACACCATAGGGTGATTTCGACTTGGGGGTAATATCAACTGGTATATTCTTAAAAGACATTTATGTTTGCGTTTAAATTATGCTAAATGCCTTGTTACTCACTTCGAATTGTTTTCATACTCCTATTCAATACGGTTTTGATAAACCGTCGACACAAAACAGCCCCACCAAACTCTCTTATCTAGTCTTTGATCTATTAACTTTCAAGCCTGTCCACAACCACAATTGCACATTAAACAAGGCAGGCAAGCTAGCAAGTGGCAATGGAATGATTAGAAAAATGATTTAAGCCTTCACTCATCGATATTAATGTTTTCCAAGAGGAAATTTATCGCAAAGATAATGGCGACGAAACAAATCCCCTTCACACAATACAAGCTAAGCTGTTGCTTCTTACACTTATCAAATTACATGCGAAGAGGAGTCACTGTGGGTTTTACGAGTACTGCACTCTTCACGCTAAACCTGATCTTAGTTCCAATTTTCTCACGCATGACACATGCACATTATAATTCTCCCTTTTGCGATATTTGTGGGTACGTACGTGTACTTAAATTACCAGTTGATTAGCCCAACTTGTAGATTTGAAGTAGGGAGTAGCATGGCACTGCAGGAAGACTGCTGTTAAATGATATGAATAGGGAACGTAACAGGTTTTCTAGTAGTGCCAAATACGGATTTATTACTGGGTTTTCCAACTAAGGGATCTTTTATTGTTTCATAAGGCAATGATGATTCATGAAAGCAAGTTTTTAGCAAGATATATATTCATATAAAAGCTTGTAATTTAATCAATGGTCATGCTGCAACAGATATTTCATCCCCTTCCCTGTTGCACTTGCAACGACGGGATGAACAAATTGAGGAAATTATTATGCAGAGATCTTTGGTCTTCCTTCATAAAGTAGTTTTTTACCTTATGCTCAATTCTCACAGAGATATCCTATGCAGTTTTGACATTGGAGTGTTTTTCGTTCCGGGTGTAATACGATTAGTGCGTTGTACCTTGTGGCTAAAAACAGCTATAGCGAGTGCCTCGTAGTCTCATAAAAATAGAATCTCTCGTACTCAATTGTATCATAACAAAGTTTATGAAGTATTAACAATTATATCATGAATACAATTTCCAAGGGTAGATCGTAACCCTCCACTCTGGGTAGTTTTATTGTTCGGATTATACAAGCAGTTCCCAAGAAGACAAGTTCACATTTTTATTATGTGGTAAATGTTAGTATTCAAAGGATATGTGGTGTGGTAAAATACTTTCGCTTGTTAAAGGTGTTCTGGGTGTAACGAGAAAGATTCCCTCTGCTCCCGTAAGAAAGACATTAGATAGTATACTAAATTGATGTAATATAAGATAAGTATTAATGTTAGAAAATTGCTAATTGCTACACAATGCATGTATCACCAGGAGTCAGGATTTGATAAAAGGATGCATTTTTTGTTAATCGCTAAATAAAATCACAAAGCGTGTCTTAAAAAACCCAAACAATATATCATTGCGGAATGAGTTTAGAATTGCGAATTAGCAGATCCACACCTTGTACGCTGTCTAGTTGTAAGCTTGCATAAATCCGCATACATTTTTCTTTGCGATAAGGTACTTATCGCGCCTTTTAGAGTTATATAGCGTTATCATTATTTCCTTTATTTACAAAATAATTAAAATCTTGCTTTTTCATTTGCTTTAAGAACAAGAGCACTATATATACGTATAGTTATAATACCAGTATGCATAAGTAATTGTCCATGAATCTATGCGTTTTTGTTTACTTGTAAATGTCTACTGCACCATAAATTGAATTCTAAGGTAAAAACACAACGGCTTGAAGCATCGGTTGCTTGCAGGCAAAATAAGTTATCATAAGTTGTGTCGTAATCGAATGCTTCATCTTCCGGTTGCATCAAAACATTGAATCATATATTCAGATACCTGTCTGGATTCTTGACAGACAGATGAGCTCATTCTTACTAATTAAATGCGGCTCCTACTATCCAGCGGAATAAAGTAAGACAGGTAGCATGATTTATGTTGTTCGTCCGTCATCGTGTTGAGAAACCGTAACACTTCAATCCAGTAGCATTCTGTACTTCATTTACAAGGTCTGATGAACTCACAGAAACTTACAGATATAGTGTCATAACTGAATGCATGTCATGTATATATTAATAGTAATTAATTCTTATGCTCACATCCTGACCAGATATCCCTTATTCATGTGAGAGTGAAAACGGGTGGGATAGTTTTTGACTCATTGTTTTGTCAAACATCTTATTGTCTGTGTTGTATCAACGTACATCAGAGGGCAAACTCTCACGGAACAAGCTCCTCTAGTGCTAGTGATTAGTGCTATTAAAAATTTACCAGATCTGTTGACTGCAACCTGAACATGCATTTTTATGTCTCGTGTACTTTTGTAAATCAAAGTCATCAATTACAATAGAGATTTGTTTCAAAAAATGTTGCTAGTGTAGCTAACGTCTAAGGAATGGGATTCATGAAACATACGTAAAAGAGGTGTCACAACTTGCAGTTTAAGTTACACATGATAAATTGAGAAGTGGGGGAACATATCTCTTATAGAAATATAGTTCAAGCACTATTTACAAGAAACAGCACCGAAGTACAGACAAGAGAGCAACCTTACGTGAACTGATATGCATAATAATACAATTTAAAGGGGTGTTATGCTTGTAATTGCTAATGTAGTCATTCCAACTGGCGCTACTCGCACCCATATTCTGTCATGATCATACAGGTGGGTCGTCTCTTACTACAGGACAGGAAAATGACGTGTGCTTAAAGTTAATGTTTAACATCGGGAAAAGTCAGTCTTATTCAAATTCTTCACAATATAATGCTTGGAATCATCTTTGGAGCTTAATTATAGTGTCGTAAAATGCAATGCATATCATTATTTTATTTAGCTCGGTGTATTAGCTCTTATCAGTTTGGTTGAGGGAAGAAGCACTTCCCAGAGATGGTCGTATAAACAACGCTTAACACTCAACAATCCTGTAATAGCAAAACATTTTAGAATTCTAGAATGATTTGTACCATTCATATCTCATCTCATCACTAACAAACCTTATTTTTTCATCCGTTTCCGAAGGCCTGGGAAATCGACAAGGATATACTGGATATAAGAACGTATTTTAGTATTCGTCATGTATATATGCACAGTTTTTAACGTGTACAGTCTTTCAATATCTTTCTGATGTTTATACATATGCATAAAACCAAGAACAGCTTAGACAAAGGCATCTTTCATGATTAATCTGACGCCGACTTTTTAGTTAATTAATACTCCTCTCGTAATTACCGTTACTCAACTCATGCATGTACGAGTACTACAACAAAAGAGGATTGCTCTCGTAGATCTAGTCTAGATGATTTTCCCTTCCCTCTAATATTTCAATGCTATTCGTTATTTTGTATGCGCACGCTCACCCTTACAATTTAATTGTGTGAAGCCGTGACATTTTGTACATCTTAAGCAAATATTAAGATGAGTCCACAGACACCAGATCATTAAAACAATTACAATTTAATAATCATAGTGGAAGTGATGCTTAGTTAGAATGTATTATGGAATTGATGTTATTATTTTAGTTTGGTTTGCTGGGACTACACCTATATCTTTGTTAGTGGCTGGTTAAGGCCGTTACAGTTGTTGTGAGACAAGCGTGGCATAGTATGAGCAATCATCTTCCCCAAACGGGCAGACAGACAGGAGTTCAATGCTTCTTGATTATCTCTGTAACTATACAGACAAGGAGTTTTATGTACAAGACCTGTTCTGTATGCTTGGATTTACAAGTTGTATACCTATGTCCAAATGTAATTTTAAATACATTTTACTCACGACCACCTGAGTTATTAATTACATCATCAGATCATCATGTGAAACTTTACTGGAGGATCGAGCTTGCTGCACAATGACTATACTATTTGAGAACAACTTAATAGCTGGAAAAATAACGATTTACCGGTGCAATATACGTTGATTCAGAGGTACCTAATTTCATTTTTGTCTATGTCATACCGTATTCATGTAAAATGCAAGCCCGCTGTCTTCCGTGTCCGCTTAGTAAAAAACTAGAATTCTGAATTGGCATTTCTTTAACCTAGGTATTACTTTAAGGTAGAACTTGATAAATTTCATCTGTTCGGTTCGGTTACTAGAATATTATATCTATACCCTTGGTTCGGTATGTTATTAATATTCTTTACATCTGTTTTTTAGTTTTGCTCCTGCAATCTCAGCTGTCAAAATGTGCATAAGATCAAACGAGACAGAAGATAAATTATACGGGTATATATAATGTCATTCGTTTACTACTGCTGTGTCAGCGGAAACTCATCGTTCATAGATTAGTCTGGGATTACATATTGTGGTCTCGCATCGTAAATTGTGACGACATTCACATGCAATCTTGTCTGCTAAATTTTTATACATAAGAGTTGATTTGCTGCACCAACCTAGTTGATACTTGCTTCTGTTGGAGTTCATTGTATTGCGAATAGGAACAATGTACATTAAGTGTGCTTTCACAGCGTCCTCAAAACGTCCTTCCCAAGTTACCATGCAATAATACTTGTACTCTCATATTA
The DNA here is from genome assembly GCA_027743935.1 of Sinodicranocentrus sp. ZH6. Classification (NCBI taxonomy): domain Eukaryota; kingdom Metazoa; phylum Arthropoda; class Collembola; order Entomobryomorpha; family Entomobryidae; genus Sinodicranocentrus; species Sinodicranocentrus sp. ZH6. The sequence continues at coordinate 73,579 of JAHZNA010001365.1, forward strand.
CATTACAGCGTGAGAGGCGAAATCAGCTTGCCATCCAGCGCCAGACAGGTCCAAAGTTTTTTTCTTGATAGCTTAACAAAATTTGCGTTTATGTCTGGTCTAGTGCTTTTTTCACAAGAACATGTTGATACCCTGTTGAAAACACTTTTGCTGTTGATCTCTCTCTCTCTGGACATCCACTAACCAAGCAAAACACGCTACAGGCTACAGCCACAGCAAGCAAAAAGACTGAGAACTTTGACTGACTGAGATTCTTCTTCGTTCACCACAACAACTTTGTTGATGTATTGTGCTCTGTTGTTATCATAGTTGCCCACACTTGCACTCGCGAAGTACATAATATCCACACTTTTGTATCCATATAGTATACATAAATGAGTGCGTTGTAGTTCCCGATTCCCAAACCTTATTCATATTAGTTAAAGCCTTAATACCTAGTCCATATGTAAATGACGATCGCGTTATTATTGTTATTATTATCACCCTTTGGTATAGTCCAACCCCCAAACAATACAATGCACAATGTTTTTTGTATGTTGTATCAGTATCGGTAGTAGCTTATTCCATGTACAGATGCACTTACCTTAAGTTCTTTTTACAACCTGCTGTAAAGATTCGTCAAACACTTTTTTGTTAGTTACGGTAAAGTTTAGTAGGAGCAAGTGTGCATGAAGACGGTAAAACTTAAGTGCAGTGTAACTTCGTGTGTGCATTTTCTGTTGCCAGACAGACTAGACAGGAAGATAGATGCAGTACACTTTTATGGATTATATAATGCAAGTTTATGGATGAGGACATATACACATGATGCACAATTTGCATATACAAAAACATGGTTGTATAGTCATATTCAATCACTGCTTGCACAGACAACCGACCAACTACATAAAATACAAACTTGTGGATGAGTTTAGCTCATGTAAATCTTATCTAATATAAAAACTGGTAACGGACAGATTCACATTTTTAATAAGAATATTTTGGTGTCTGGTCTAGTTTCTGTTGAGCTGTTTGACATAAAACGGTCTGTCAATCTGTCTGGGTTGCATTTGGTTCCTGGTGAATTTTATTGCACATGTTTTCTATGCTATGAAGATGCACTTTACCTATTTGACACAATATTTTTTTCAAAAGTGGGACTTCGGATGAACTTATGTGAATTTAGTAAAGTAGTAATCTGTGTGTAGGATGTGCCTTACTCTTACACTTCTCCTTGTTTTATATATGTTGTTTGCTTACTAATTGCTTTGAATACCTTGTTAAATTAGCTATCGTTCTGAATTATCTACACAGATCGAGGAAAAAACTCGGACAACGTTGCTTGTTGAGTTTTACATTGATTTTGTGCTCTCATGTAAAGGTTTTTGTAAAACCTCAACTCACTGTTGGATATCCCAACAAACAAGCATCGTAACGTAACCATGAAAAAGCATTTGAGCAAAGTACATACCCGTTCCGCCACGAAGACGGATTTTGATTACATGCAGATTTTTTTGCGAAAAAATAACTCGGACAATAAGAATAACCATGAATTTTTCAGATATTGTTTGTGATACGCGGAACATGAGGTACATTTGAGTATTTATATGTAAGCAGTTTACATTTGAGTATTTATATGTAAGCAGTTTACATTTGAGTATTTATATGTAAGCAGTTTACATCTGGAATATATGTAGGTGACCTACCCCCTTGAGTTCCCCCTCATTTGGTCGATTTATGCCAATTATACCTTCTTTTGAAAAAAATGGGTGGGTGAAAGATTCCTCATGCGAGCAACCTGGAGGAATAGTCCAAATCTTTCCCATGATACCGAAAATATCACATACCAAAAATATAGACCATGTTCATAAGTTTTTGTGACAAAATTAAATCAATAATTTTATTTAAAGACTATACATGTTTGTCTGTCAACAGTGCCGGACTCCGTCTTGGCTTACCCTGGAAGCGAAACTGGACCCAAAATTGTAGTTTCATGCATGAAACTAATTAAGAATAAAATATTTTATTGTTTCAAGACAGAACACGGCGTGCTACTTGAAATTTAATGCCTTTGAAGACGATGGAAATTTGCTTCGCCACTTTTGGTTATTCAGCAAGAAACACAGTGAGTTGAGGTTTTACAAAAACCTTTACATGAGAGCACAAAATCAATGTAAAACTCAACAAGCAACGTTGTCCGAGTTTTTTTCGGTCTGTGTATATTGTGTTAAAGCGAAAGTTGACTTTACAAAATTGTTATTGAAATTGGAAACCCCATTTCCGGAGATCCATTTATATTTATCCCATGAATCCTTCAAGTAATAATCATTAGTTCATGGTCATTCGATACTTTCATTAAATATGTAATTCATCATTTTACCAAGAAATAATTTTACGAGATACTCAATCGAAGATGTGCTAGTAGCAAAAAAATATTGTATGGCAGTAACCTATTGTGTGTCGTGCATCTCCAGAATTACAAGTTTATTATAAGACCATTAAAGATTGCATCTGTTGTTTATTTTATCATGACCTAAAATACTCTTCTGAAATATGAACACAGCCCTCTATGACCTATTTTTTTATTTCGGTATATCTCTTTGCTCGTTTTCGTTTGTAAGAAATCTTTTTATGTGCGCGACGGTAACCTAAAGCGTAATGGAACTTTTGGGTCTTAATCCAAACAAAGAGCAGGTTGCAGCAAAACTAGTGCATGTATTGTTCATTATACCTGCCGTATCCCTCATCTGATCAGTATCAGTATCAGGACGGTGTATTAAGATTTAAACTTTTCCTGAAAATCAATACGTCTGGGAACTATTTTAGGTCAACTCTGTCGGGGAAAAAAGGGAATTTCTTTTTTGGGACAAAATCTGTCGATCAACCCGCATTCAAATATAACACTACAGGATATCATTGAATGGCAGTACTGGATGGAATCAGTCTTGCCTATTTTTAGGACTTTCAGTATAAAGCTACCATATATCATAGTATAAACCATGTATATGAATGGAATGATATTTCTTTTGGTTATTCAATCCTCTTTAAGTTGAATGGTTTTTGGTTCCTTCAAAAGTTGTTTAAATTGTAAACCTCGGAAGCTTAAACTTTTACGGATGGCTGAGGTTCTGATTTTTTAGGGGAAAAAGGAAGGAATGCCTTTTTTCTTCATGTTTCAAAGAAAAGGTTGAAGGAAAATGAAAGAAGGCCTGAAAGTTCGGAGCAGAAAATATACAACTCTGCCAAATCATTCGTTTGAAATATATCTTCACTCAAATATCTGAACTTTTGTGTGTAGTGTGTGTCCTATGTACACACAAGATCTTAAAGGACGGATCATTTTTCCAGATTCGAGACCCTTCTTTGTTACAATTGGATCTAAGCAAAGTTTCTACTTTTTCTGTCAAAATTCGTCTTACTTGTATAAAAACTAAAGTTTACTATGTCGTATTAAAGTCATTGTGGTCACTTTGAGTTCAAGTCTCGAAAGCATCCAGAAATTGAAAACTGTGATCAAATATAAGCATGCAGATATAATTTTAACAATTTTTTATTTATTTTTATCCCTGGACTCGTTTTGAGCAGCCTTAAAAGTGAATAAATGCTTTTATTTACAGGCACAGCTAATACTTTAAAAGAAAACCAATTTCAGGTTTATCTAAATCGTACAGCATGAGTCGTACTTGACTGTTGACATGTGACATAGATTATTATTCACCCTGTCGCCGTTCCATAAACTAAATTTAGTAAGTCTTTTTTTGACAGGTAGACAGGTGAATTCAACTTAAACTCACATTTTATCATTATTAAGATTTCTAAAACTTTGTCACCATATGTGTATCCTGCGCAGCGACTTTCCCACGGAATCGCTTTCTGTTTATTGTGCAGGAAAGTTGTTTGGATGTAAGGGGATGTCATCCCAGGAAATTACAACAACGACAATGTCAGTTTTTTTGGGTGAAACTGTCAACTATAGATATATGCAATCTAGAAGTGTGGTTAATTTAATCTGATTTTTTAATTCTTATTTTTGGTTTTAAAGATTGATTTCGAACTTTGCTGCCAGATTTAGTAGAATTATAATCACAATCACACAAGTGCCATTATACGATATTAACGTCGCACCAGTTAATGAAAATATTAACGGCCGGGCAGCTTAAAAACCCTGATAAAATAGATTTTTAAAAATTGTGGCAAGTAACAGGGTAAAAAGGGATTTAGCTAATTTTACAATTGACGTTTTTGCATTGTAAGAATAAAAAGTTTTTACTTGCAAATTCTTTGAATACGCGTTGGGTGTTGAAAGCTGTTGTCACAATGTTTTATGGTTGTACCTCTATTAAGAAGGACACACCTTACTGACCACCAAAAAGTGCTCGGACCCCTTGCAGAGTGTCCACTCCCAATCCCTTCAAGAAAGTTTCGGGATATCCTCCATGTCCTTCCCTTTGATATTACATAAAAGGAAATGAAGCATGCCAAAGTACAACCCTCTGAAAACCAGCCCAAACACAGCTATCGTTATGAAGGAAAACTCTTGTTTTTTGTGTGGTCTACAGGGCTATGCCATCAAATAAAAGTTTACTGGATAAAAGGGTCATTGTGTATAATCTCTACACTCACCTTTTTGAACAGAGAGTGTTGAAAGTTTAGGAATAGATAAACTTTGGAGTATCGTACAAAATATTTTACTCATGCCATACAGTCGCATTTGTCGAATTATATTTGTGGAGAAAATCATGCTGCTCATAATATAATACTTTGTGATACAATCTCATTTATTAGTTGCACAAGGGAAGATAATGGCATTACTACTATCGGCATTCGGACTTATGACGTACCGGAGTCAGTAGAAGCCAGAGCAGGAATAAAGTAATAAAAACCTCAATGTAACTTACCTACGTAACATATTGTCTAGGTCTAGGTCTAGCTTGGCTGATTCTCTTTTTTGTGGTTGAGTCGATGAGTTGAGCGTTCAGTCTGTTCGGTTTTGTGTATTTCTACTTTTCAACATTCTGGTAAGGTTGCCGTGCTATACGATAACGGGCAGCCCCATCATGCTGGTCTTGTTGGCAATAATTCTTTACTGTGCCGACTGTTTTTTCCTTCTTTAGGTATATCCTTTATGGTTGTTCTAAAGTTGCAAAGATGGCATTTGCGAACATGGAACTGGTATACGGACTGCTCGAGCATGCTCTTTGGTCAGTAAACGTCAAATTTTGCATGCATTCTGTACTCATACTTGGAAATATTGTTTTATGCCTATCTTCAAAGTGGAATTTCATTTGCAACACCTAATTATTTTAGGAGAGGAGAAAAACATATATTGTAAGTACTGGCAGGGTATGATCATGATCATGATAATCAACGACTGCTTGTTTTATCCCATTTTCATGTATTCTTGTCGTATGCATAATATTATCTAACTTTGAATAAACATAATAATTAATGGCTAATTGTACATCCTGCATTACTTTTATAGTGTATTTTGGAAAAACTCAGTTCCAGATTTTTTTCTTTACAGCCGGACTAACTTGTTCTCTTATGTCTAAACTTGCGTCAAATGAATGCATTATGCATTTTGAAGATAAGACAGCAAAAAGATGTTTGCTAAAAAATTGGCCGTTGCAGCTGCAGCTGCAATAAGATTTTTTCGATTTGCAATTTGCAACAGTTGCAGAACTTGGCTTTTATTACCTCATGTACCACGACTTGTAGCAGTTGTGGAAGGTTTGCATTATTTTCCTATGAATGCACTTGAAGTATTACAATAAAAAAGGTTTGGTAATAGTCAGAGTCTCTGCGTGTTCGTTAGTTTTATAATAATCCACACAAACAAAGCAAAGCATCTTTTATCCATTCCCGTCTATTGTGTATAATTTTAAGAAGTTTGTATATGCATGCATGATTATGGAGTGGGTTGTGTTAATTTACTTTCACTCAACTGACCAGGCTTAGTTCAATATAACTAGCTTAGCTTAGCTTATAATGAACATAAAATTTACCATAAAGGAACTTTCAAGGTATCCGTACCGGAAGTCATATCTCCCATAATTGACAGTAATAGGACTCACTCCCTTAAGTAGGTAGTTATTATCCATGGTCTTAACGATCTATGTTTCTTTTCAGTTGCAGTTTGGCAATTTTCAACCGAATAAATACACATTTTTATTGAGATTTGTTCTCATATAATAACACATTACGATAAATTTATCTAGAAGCTTTAGCATCATCGATTGGAATTTGTTTGACACGTAGCTTCTCAACGGTTTCTGACTTTATATGTATATATGTAGGAAAATTCGTAAACATTTTTACAAAGAGGACAGGTATAATTTTCGTTCGTTTGGTTTTGCTTGCTGCACACAGGCAGCAGACAAGCTATTCAACATATAAAAAAATTGTAATTGCGAAAAAATGTTTTAAAGAGTTGCTTTTTCATTTTCTCTTAGAGCATAATAATTTGTCTGCCAACAATTTTTTACAGCTTTTTCAATGCACAAGTTTCAACTCAAACTGAAGAGAGACTTCATATTATTGTGTGTGTATTAGAGATTACCAGGTTGATGATGCAACAAAGATTCTAAAGATACAGCATTACAATACAGACACGGCTGTAAAAATGTAGAATTCATTCTTCCGTACTTACACTAGCTTTTGGTGCGCCATCATTATCGTCATTATTATTTATATCAGTTCAGAAGATTGTGCTTGGATATTATTGTTGAAAAATGGAATGTAAATGGGTGCAGGGAGGGTGCTGTTGACTGAGAAAGTGGAAGTGAAATGCAATGGAAAACCATTACGTAGCTCATAGTTAGGTAAAAAGTGGTAATCATCTGCCGCCACAACAACTGTATCATTACATTATATTAGTAAAACACCACCAGCACTGCATTAGAATCAGTGTCTGAGAGCTAGACCTAGACGTATGATGACCATGCATGCGCATACCTTGCAAAATGACTTGTTTGGTCGGTTACTGCCAGAAAATAAATGGTATTGTCCCATCACACATTCTTCATCAACAGGATTCTCCGTCGGGTATACTGACCAGGACCAACTTATTCTGTTGATGAGTCTCACTCAATCTCACCTCAACACATGCTCTACTCCATAATGTATTTTACATTGACTCAAACCAGAGGAATGCCTGCTGTTTTGGGCTTGTTGGTTAATACTCCAAAAAGCTACAAGTGCAGAAATTCTATTAGCGAGTACATTACTTGATTTGAGATTCATCCAGAATGCGGGAAGGAATCTTATAAGATAGAGACTCTCCCATTGTTGGCGGAATGAAATAACGAACAACTGCAGTTTTTCGAAAGTAATAAATAATGGGGAAAAATATGACTTGAGGATGATCACTACTTCTTTTAATACGATTAACTTCATGATCGGTTAAATCCGCTTGTGAAGCTTTAAAATCTGAAACTGAAAGTGTCTAAAACGAATCTATTACGGATGATGTGCATTCATGTTCATATTTGCAGGACATGTAAATATGAGTTGTGAACCGTACATTAGATCATTAATAGCATTTATACTGAAACTGAAAGTGTCTAAAACGAATCTATTACGGATGATGTGCATTCATGTTCATATTTGCAGGACATGTAAATATGAGTTGTGAACCGTACATTAGATCATTAACAGCATTTATCGTAAATTTTTTTGTTGAATGCTGGATGTTTAACGATTTAGTTTGAAGTAGGTGTTTCTTTTACGAAATCATGCTTGTGATACACTATTCTAAGGATCAAGAGCAAGAAAAACATTTTGTCAGCTTGTGCACATGGACTAAAAACTGTTGATTAAATCAACCAACTACTAATATTTGTATAATGCGATTATCTTTACAGGTCGCCTTTTTTCCTTTTCGTCCAATAATGTGCCATGAAAATAATTGCAAATTCAGGGTTCATACAAATCATTACACACAAAAAAATACGTTACAGGGAAGGTTACATTGAACAATACAATTAATCGCTTTGCGATATGAGATGTACACATTTGGGATTGACTTTTTGCCAAATTGTTCGTTACAGATTTTTTTTAAACAGCTTACATTCGGATCTTTGTATGTATTCCTTGTAAACAGGTTGTGCATGTCACAATTATGCTCATACTCAAATATGCGTGCATTATCACGAACAATAATAGGTTTTCTTGAAATTAAATGCATGCAACTAAATCCCTATGAGTACACCCTGGAAAAAAATGTGGTGTGGTGACTGTTAGTTTCATGGAATTCCATAGGTACAGAGGTATTCTATTCAGCACATCTCATTCATTTTTCATGGATGACTGACCACACGATGGATAGATCACGACTTCTTGTACTTTTTATCTACTATGAACCTGATGATGATGAGAGTAAGGATTGCGTTGAAATTGGCCGTTACTTGAGGGTTTTTACACGGTTATCTATGTTGAAGATTGTACAGACGCTCTGGGCTGGAATGAGACGCTGAAAGGGAATATCCGTTGCTGTTGTCATGATTTGTTGTTGTAGTCGGAGGAGCTTTTTACTGCCAATAAAGCCATATACACCATACACATTACAAATTTTGCATGCCCTATTGACAGCATTTAGTTTGTTCCATGAAGTTAACTATTTACACTTGGTGACTTATGAACCACATATCACATTTTAGCAAAGACTACATATCATAACGTAGTAGTCGTACTGGATAACATGCATTTCTTTTCTCAATAGTGTGAATGTTTTGCATGATTAGCTTTCTTTCCCTTTTTAAAGCAGTTAGTTCGTAATGTACTGGAATTGGAAGTGCTATTCCTTAAGAAAATCGAATGCGATTTGCCGAGATTTCGCTCGCATGATACAAAATAGAACTGGAAGATCCTCTTTAGAATCATTAAATGGATTCAGCATTGCAATTGCTGTCGTAAATCTGCATCACGTCATATTTAAGTCTTTAAATGTATCATTTCATATAAATAAACGTTAGCCAATGATAACCTGTTAAATGTGTATGTGATAAGGAAAGCTCGTAAAAAAGCTTTTACAAACTCAAGGTCAGAACTCTAACCCTTCTCGATTTGGAAGTTACAGACAAAATACCGATAAGCTCTAAAGACATTTACAAGCAGTCTGGTTTACAAAGTGATAAAATGTTGATGGAAAAATTAACATGTGACGTGTTCAAATGGACAATGTTAACAGCGCATCCTCTTAAATCTTAATTAAATGTCAAGTACAGTTATATTTTAACTGATCGGATTAAATGATCTTAATAAAATTTCAAGCAAACATGATGTATAGCTTTTCAGGTTGATTTGGTGTTCTACCTTACACTCCCTTTTATACACGTGTAAATACCGTGTACCTTGACTTGACAGGATCGCAGGCTCCTTGAAGTTTTTGACATAAGAGATTTTAATGACGGATCCAATCTTCTCTGTCATATCATGCTTAGCAGTTGCAGTCCTTCGGACAGACTGAGCATTCGCATAAGTCCTCAGCAGACATATTGAGTTGTTCAATACGTTTACGATTTGCATCTATTCTTAAACCATGATGTAACCTCTTGAGAATTCTCACGACTTCTCATTAACTTCACCAGTCATCATTCATCCTCGTGCCATGCTTGAAATAAATACTTGCACTTGCAAGTCATTTGCATGCCATGAAATATGGAATGGGATGTAGTAAAATCAGGAATTCCATGTTCGTACAAGAAATCACCCACTACTGGATTACACATGATAATGGTTTTCTTTTTCACTTTGGGGCTATTATGCCTACTGTGTATACAATTCCGGACGTTGGCGTATAATAATGGCACATTGTATTTTGTTTTGTATTGTATGATTGACTTCTTGTAATCGTATCGTATCGGAATTATGTAGGAATGTGAAGGGAAACTATGTCAGATCTAAACTACATCAGTTATCCTCACCTTTTGACAATACAATAGAATGTCAGAGACATAAAAATATTAATTTACTAATTTTATTGTGATATTTCTGCACATTTTCATGGGATTTAGTAAGTTTTCATAAAAATGTATAAAACATTCGGGATTTTGTTATGGGGTTTCTTTTGGGGACAATGAGAATGAAATGTGTAAGGCACTCGTGTTCATGTTGTAGTCAACTCGTTACAGAATACGTGTACTTTTTGTATGTAAATACGAAATTGGGGTCAGCCGCATGACTGTTGGCTATTCGACTTTTACACAGGAGAAAAAAATCATACGACACAAACACTTAAGCATTCCTATACCGTATGCAAACTTGTCTATGACTACCATACCGGCGTCTGTGAGTCGCCAAAGAAGGAAACTTACGTTAATTACGCACTTACAGGTTTCTTACCTTTGTAATTGCTTTACGCACTTTTTGGCTGTATTCCTTGAGGTGACAGTAATCAAATATGTACGAAAGGGTATATTTATATGTACATACTAGAGTACATAGTTTTATGTAAATATCAAGGTATATTTTGCAAGAAAGTAAGCACGCAATATTTTCGGAAATTCCATACTTGCTCAAGTCTAGAAAAATGGGATGAAAGTCATCCACAAAATTTCTCTGGTGTCCGGTAGGTTAAAATTTTGATTGGTTGGGGACTAAACGCCTTTTACAACCACACATATCATTATTGTTATTACGTTATTTGATTGATGACATGGGAATCCTTATTTTCTTGTAGTGAGTGAGACTAATGACAGCAGTGTGAAACTACTTATAATAGTTTTATACTACAAGGGAATGTTAAGTGGTTTGATTGTTATTCAACTCGTTTAGTTATCAAAGTTATACTCCTGCTTAAATTATCAATTGCCATAAACGGTTTTATTTTGGCTTGTGGATATGTTAACACATATCTGACAGGTATCGAATTGTTGACTTTAAAAAGTTAATGGAAATTCGCAAACATTCTTTTGCAAAATTTGACTAAATCTTATATGCATTTTATTCAATTAAATGCAACATCTCTCGAATTGTAAAAATATCTTCAACCTTATCACAGTCAACCGGAAGCTGTAAGGCTGGAGTGGTAAGCTGGAATGAATTGCCAAAGTAATCAAATCAGACTAATTCATTCATGTGTACATTACATTTTAATGGATTCAAAACTGACAGGAATCGGATGCACAAAAGGCATAACAATTTCCAGAGCTAATCCAATACTTTTTTTTCTCTCAGAAAAATATGTCTAATGCACTAATCGTGTTTGTAGGAATGAATATTTATTGTTTAATATAAGAACAGGAAAGGAACACACTTGCCACTTAATTGACTACGGTGCACGATGGAAAAGCGAGTGTTGTGCATGCATATCTACACAAGCGTAGCGTGATACGAGGGAAAACTCTCATTGCTACTAACCAACTCTTGAGTCATCTTTTAGAGTTATGAGAAGAAGCGTGAGCTTGTTAAAACCACATTTTGTCCGTGTGATGGTGGTAGCAGAAGCTGAGCTGAAAGTGAAGCTACAAGAAGGTTTTTGGGTTCGGGAGGTAAAAAGGGGTAACACCTTTACTGCGACTCCTCCTCGTCTGCTGCAGAGTTTCCGCCCAGCACGATAATCATCCTTGTGACCACCCAGCCCATCCCCAGGAAAAACAGTACACCCCAAAGTAAAAAAAAATGTGCATCGTATTGTATGGCCAAAATACCAAGGTACAATTCCTCGCATGCCGTGGTTTTCTTTGCCTGTAACGTTTATGAGTAAAATCCATTATCCTCATCAGTGTTATCTGCAGTTAGCTTGGCTTTTCTGCCTTTGATTCTCTTGTACTCCTTTTGGTGAGGGTGCTTACTAAAGTTTCTCTCCGTTCCTTTTTTCTTTTGCTTGCTCACTTTCTTCTCTCTCTCTCTCTCTCCTCTCTCTGTTCTGCATAACATATACAGATTGATATAATGGAGTAAATTCAGAGCGAGTGTTTTGCTCACTAAAAACTCCTCTCCTTCTCACCATAAATTTCTATGTACGCACACAACACATGTATACACATAAACTTTTCTTGCTTTTCTTTCCATGTATAATTGCGTCAGTATGCATGTTGGATTATATGTATGCAAAAGAACCTCCATGTTATTCCCCTTGCATGTTTTATTAGAAGGGACTTGATTTTTACTAATCAGAAACAGCAGTCGAGTAAAACGTAAGAGTGTTTTACAAGTAGTCACATTAAAGCACCCATCACGTTGCATGGATTTCTCCTGGTCTGCACAACATTAAATAAGACCTGCACAGTAAACTACCCATCACGTGTGTGTTTCTCCAAGTATTCGCAGTGTTTTTCTCTGAGGTAAGGCGTTCTCTAAGAAAAAGAATAAATAAACAAGAACTCAAAGTGTGCAACTGCTGCTGGTAGTAATCTCACATCACATCACACACATGCTTTTTTCACAGAGCTTGCATGCTCCTGCTTTTATACATCTCATTTGTGAGCAAGTACCAAAAACTGACTAAGCTGAGGGTAAGCAGCCTTCAGGTTTCAAGATACAGTAAAGCGTAATGCAATCTGGTATGATGTGATATAAAGTGTATCCATACTTTACTCTCAGAGTATGTAAGATCTCGCCACAGTCTTTTTTAACCATACCAGATATATTGAACTCACAGATTCTGACTCTCTGTTACAAGGCTTGCTGGTGGAGAGGAAAATCCTTAGTGCAATACACATCTTCAGTCCGTCATTAGACTTCGATCTGCAAAGGTGATCCTTACATGCACTTTTTCCATGGTGTGTGGTGTGTGTGTGTGCACATATATTTCTCTATTTCATTTTGTTTCATTTTTTCCTTCACTCTTCGTACGTTCCTTGTGGTGCAGAATTTATTGGTTTAGTTACACAGTTGGCAATAATAGACAACAACCACGTTTAGCTTACAATAATTTTCATCGACAGCATAATCTCTTAGGGAAAAAACAAAAACAAGCTATCTATTAAATAGTAAGTGTGTGTTCTCTACACTTCATTTAGCATTCAGACATGCACACATCAAGATTAATATGTAGATATATACAGTTGAGAATCGTTGAGCGACATGCTTTCTACTTACACAAGTATGCATCACAAATATAGTCACTAAGAGAGCTACAAAAGAACTAACAATGGTGTATTCATCCCTCCACTTCATCATTTCAATCGTCGAGATGGGACATGGAGGAGACATGGTAGTAATAGCACACTGTGAGTAGTACTTAATTGTTTTTTTAGCAATCGGCTCACTCATTCTCACAGTGTGTGTATTTTAACATGCAAATCTTCAATTGTGTGGAGCCCTTCGTGGCCTGAGTTCAGTGTGAGGCTGTATATGCCATTCTCGCAAACTTTCTCCTTTTTTGGATTTTTAGGAAAACGTTGTCGCTCAATGTTAGAATATTGAGTGCATGTTCGTACCGTACCACAGTGTATATTCTTTCGGTTGCAAAGAAAAGGAGAACCCCTGCCGGCACATACTTAATTAAAAGTAATGGATACGTACGTTACGTGTTAGAAAAGCTCGTTTTTATGACATGACCATTAAGCTAATTCATCCCCTTTCTGAATAAGCCCTCCTCCTTTTCTGTGATAAAGAATCATCCTTCCCTTCCAACTAGAAGTGGATGTTCATATATTTAAATTTAATTGAGTTTGGCGACTTCACTTTCGTCAATCTTGTCATAGACGGCTTTCACCGTGCATCAGAATAGCGTGTAAGTAAACTGTGCACGTAATCAAAGAAAAATTGAAACAGGTTACAGGAGCATAAAGATGAGAGTGGAAGTTTAAGGGAAATTTGCATTTTACACTTAACGCGAACCTTTCATAGCTACAAAAAATTATTCATATGAGTTACCTTCCTTAGCAGGATTGAAAATAAGGAGATGAGTTGAACACTCAGGTAGGATAAAGTAAAAGGGTCATCTTCATCGTCTCTTTTGTTCATGGGCCGTACCACGCAGGTTCCCCGACCACAAAAACGTTTTCAACCCTTTCCTTTTTACATCTACCTGTTATTTCCTTGTTGTAGTAATTTCTGAAAGAGCCGAAACTGTTTCCACGTGTTTTTGTCTTCTGTAGAAATGATGACGCGTCGTTTGTATGTCCTGTCCCCTATGCATGTGATGCCTAAAGGAAGAGAACGCGTCTTTTCGGTAGGTACGTAAGAAAGCTTGAGCGGTCCAATCACGTAGGCTGCATTATATTATAATACTTCTCGATCAATGCTGCTGAGTAGAAGGATGGTATTAACTCTGTGATGTTTTAAGAGAGCATCGATTCTTTTTTCTGTGATAACTTTTTAAACCACGACATTTGCAACGATTACTTCAATATAGTGTTGATGTGTACATTATCAAGTCAACTTTGTACTTTCACAGTAATCTCAACTCTTTGAATTTAGGCATCCGCCTGAAAAATATGGGATTGAACTCCGGATTGAATGTAAGTCAAATGATAAACATAATATAAATTGTTCTGTTACTGAGAATGTAGTTAAGTCCCTGTTAACCATTCCAATACGATTTCGAATTTTGAACTTCCCAGTGTACTATTTTCAATAATGAGTAGTTATAATTACCTTCGCATAGTTAGTCTAGTTTTTAGTGAGAATTTTTAAAGTTCAAAATGTGTTTTGGCACTGCCAATTGGAAATAAGTTCATTTAACAAGCATGAGCATGCTGCTTGGGAAAAACCGGCATTTTGTTTAAGTTTAATGATTTTCTTTAAAAAATTAGCATTGAGTAGGGGCATTTTGAAATGGTCTAAGGATTCATAAAAACCTGGTTAGTTGGTTGATTGACATTTGCTGGAGCAAATAAAGAGGGGAAATAGGAGCAAGCGTGAATTACAAATTGTTTCATTGTCTAATTTCAACTAAGATATGCATGAAACAGTGTTAGGTACACTATGTTCCAAGTTGTGCACACTCCGAGTTAGTAAGATATTTGTTACAACTTCAAATTGAGCAGTTGCTTTCAATGTGTCTTTAATCACCTTATTTATGTCTTGTAAAAGGCTTGACTCAATCCACTTGTCTATGTGGATGAGAATATCATCTTATGATATCATTCTTTATTATACTTTAACCCAAGTTTTTCTGCAGGGTTAGAAGTTTAGATGAACGAAACATGTTGCTAGTGAAAAGTAAATTATTTTTAGCAGTTCTTCTTCCTGACACATGTAACAAGTACTCCACACATCACATATATATCGTAATGAAGTTGAATTTTAGCATGTCGTTCTGTTGGAGGTGGAACCGTTTCAAAGATCAATTTTTATGAGAAAAGTGTACTCCTTCCATGTTTTAACGATGCTCTCGAGCGCATAGAACTGAAAGCAGGGAAGGAAATAAAAGTGTTGAAAATAATCACATTGCTAGTTACAACCTCAAAATGTTCTTGTATACATTGATCGATATGTTAAGTGGGTGAATACATTGGATTTTATGTGCTGCTCAGCTTTCATTGAGGAAAAATCTTTTTTTCGGTGCTCACCATTCCTCACGTTGCACATGTGTAAAGATCAGAATGTGCACAGCAGTCTACTTCGTCTTCCTGTCATCTTAATTTATTTGGCCCTATTGACATCGTAAAAATGAGGAATGTTCCTCTTTCCTCCATTTGCATTTACATTCCACATTTCACTAGGAACAATGAACTTTTTGGCAGTGGTAGTAATTCTTTCTTTCCTCACGAAACTCAACATATTTACGCATAGATTAAAACCGAATATCGAATTTTAATGTTTCCCCACATCCCATTCAGTTTTGATTTGAGAAATAGAGCAATTTTTCATCAAACATTGAGAAAGGTATGACAAATTGATGAATTTACGGATATAGTTTTAAAGCATAATAGCAACCACGCAAATGTTTATCGCTGGTTTTAAACTGTCCGACGACGACCTGTTATTTATTGTTGCACTTTCTATTCTTAACACAAACAAGGTTAACGTGGAGTTGTGTGTTTTCGTTTTATGGGGAGAGCATATGTCATACATAGTATTATTACGAAAGTAATTAAGCTCTCTTTGATTCAAAATTATCCTGTGAAATCTCTACCGAATCCCGTAAAACTAGATATATATTCTCGTGTATACACTCGGTTGATTATTTTGAGTTAGTCGAGACAGCGTGGCAGGAAGGAGCCAACCATTATTCCATTTCCTCGGGGCATTACATACATGTATTCGTATATTTGTACTACGTCAATGTATACATAAGCGGAAAAACGTATATAAAAAGGGGCTGTAGTTGTAGGGTAGAAGTTGAAGTGATCTTAAGAATTTCCAGCGATAACGATTCTCTGGAAGATGACAAACGAAAGCATAAACTATGGGGTAGACTAAACTACTAAAACTCGGTAAAAACAATAGAGCTCGTCGCAGCTAATTTTCTGTATATCTTCACTCGTCAGCCATGTCATAATAATCCACCACCATTTCGAATTTCTCTTTAGCTATTCGCATCCATGTATTGATATATTGTGCATGTGCTAGACTTTCATAACCGTTGTGTCATTCGAAATTGTGGCATTGTTTACAGTATAGGGTGCATTTAGGAGCCATATATTTTCATGTGTATGCATCATAAAGGAACGTGAGGCACACCGGCACACGCCGAGAAAAGAATGCTTTTGTGCATTTTAGCTTCACATTATGGATTTTTCCTCGCTCCCCTTTCCACAAACTGAAGGGGTTAAAAAAGTTTCCCATTTGGTAGAAGTTAAAGGATACATACTTATCATGTCAGCGTTTCGCCCCATTCGAAATGTCTCCCTTTGGTTTTACCATTAAGTCGAGAGAAACATACTTATTCTACGTGTGTGTGTAACAATCAAACACTTTTTAGTTTAGTCTTTCTTGATGACGGAACGATATGATGGTTGGTTTGCTAAAACAGGGTAGTGTGTTCAATTATATGACTTTATGTACTACCATACTTCACAGTGTACCTCACCCTACCCGGATCTTTTTTCGGGGTTTTCCTATCTCTATTATGTTTCTCGGGAGTCTCATCTGCATCATAAGACATGGCTCCGTCTAGCCTCGTAATGCTTTTCCCGGTGGACCGACTAATTTAATATCCCCCACTTGCTCCCCTTATTTCTCTCCAGTCTCCGCTCTCGGGTATTTTATATCGCTCCAGATTTTAATCACCCATGTTCTCGTTTTTCTAGCCTAGTGTACATGAATCTACCAAGTAAATCTTTTTCGGTTTACATCTGCTCCTTTGCAATAGAATTTGAGGAGTTTTGATGACTCAAAATGAGAATTTATTTATTTCCAATGTGTATCAGCTCATTTACATATTGCGGTGCAATAGGAAAAAAACTTTGGTCTGATTTTCATGTACCATTTTTGAAAAGCAATCGATCGATCGATGGGGTTGTGAAAAGTAATCGTTAGCATTCTTTCAAAAAAAATGCTTGAATTGAGAGAAATGCTCTTAGAAAAAAGTAATTGATATGCAATGAAAGCAATGTTAGCTTGTATTTAAAGTTCAATAGTTAAGATAACATTTGGGTTTCATTTGCATTTTAAACAAATTTATTTACATTACAAATTAAGTCTATGTAGATGTCATATCGTAAATCAAAGGCAGTCGGTTGTTACGTTCCCTCGTCCATGATTATTATTCTGATTTCATAAAAGTATTCGTGTCGCTCTTACGCAATCATTTGGTTAATATTAAATGAAAGAAAGCATTCATAAGTTGAAATGAAACATCCAGGTGGGCCAGTGCACATCGTAACGATGTCGGACGACAAGCGTACTGCTGCACGAGACAGAAAGACGTAAAAAAAGGGTACAAAATATGCATATCATTTCGGTATTCAATGAGTCACGAGCTCGGGTAAACTTTCCTTTGAGAAAGAATAACAAATTTGATTTTATTGAAATAGCAAGGGATTCACCACCTTTATTCACAAACCCACTCAATTGTAAGATTCTAAGGGATGCTAGTTAATATGCAAGGTGGGACATTTGATGACACTATTAGAAAAAACAAAAAACAAAATGTTTATCTGTTTATCATTGTTGGATTCTGTGGTAGAATATTACGGTACTTGCACCCCTAAAAGATGAAATGACTCATCAAGTAACGTCGGGAAATATTGTCACCGGACGATATGTCACATCTTGTTATTCATGTGGAGTGGATATATGTGTGTAGTTATTAGGTGGGCTTGCTTTTAAAACAGGTTGCACATTAATTAAACCAAAGGACTGACAAAAGTTTATTACTAAAGAAATACAGACTGTCCTACCCCCTTCTAACCTAATAGGTTGTTGGATGGGAGATTTTATAAGATAACTCTGCTCATGATGAAGGGAGGACGTGCTTTTTATATAAAATACAGAAACAGGGAGTAACCACGTCTCCATCAGGAGTCCAGTGAAAAGTTAGGATTTGTCCAATTTAAATATATTCAAAATATTCTAGAATGCAAGCAGGTTCTATTTTACCCAAAAATCCTATTTTTTAACGAATATAAGGATTAAGGAAGTAGTTTTTGTGTACCTATTTAAGAACACATCCCCCAGTGCGCTGTTCTTTCGTGACTATAGCGGAAACAGGGGTAGTAGTACTCTATGCTGCACTCTCACTTAAATAGTAATAGCATCCCCGCAGGGTTCCAAAAAGTGGGCAGTTACCAGTCAATCACAAAAGACAAAGAGTTGAAAAAATCCAAAAATAACAGTTCGTGGACGTACCCGTACCCACTTGCAATTTGAGATTAGCTTCCTAGCCATGAGGTTATCTTTCCATGCAATAATTAAATATTTATTTGGGGAGAATTGGTTTTTGGGCAGGTCATTAAATGGATATTCGAAATGGGGACAGTTTTAAAACTTATGCATTCCAAGTCTCCAGAGTAAATTTGTATACAACTCTATTGGAAAAACAAGAACAACCAGAATAGTTTTTTTTCGAATGTAATGAGTCAGCCTTTGCCTTGCTCACCATTTATAGCTTAAGTTTTTTCTTCGATCTACTTATTTGTAAAACTCAAAAGGTTTAAGAGGATGTGCAGAGGCAAAAGGAAACAAGTAGTAAAAGTAAACCCAACCAGTAATATTAAGCAACATAATGCCCCTCATTTAATGCTCAATAACACAATTTTCACAAAAAGATATTGCTGTATTTCAAGTCATTCAAAGCAAAAGCAAGAAATCGAGTGTGATGTGCACACATTAATACATCTTCCGCGAATGGATACAAGCTGCTAGTGGCTAGGGCTAATAACTTAGGTCATCTTAATTACGCTCTCGAATCTATCATTCCCTTCATCATCATTGATGTGCGGAACTTGAAATCATTTTTATCATAGACTTTCAACCGATATTAGCCGTTGATGACCCCAATTTTGTCTTGTACAATCAATCATTATTATTCTTCTTGAGACCCTGTCGAATCCAGTTTTTCTCGCAGACGTAAATATTCTTTCTGCTATTGTTGTGGCTGGCAGCTGATCCTCTCACTGATCTCTATTTTATGCTCTACCGCAGCAGCACAGGTTGAATCTAATACTTGTTTATGATGAGATGAGAAGTGGATACACAGGCGTACATATTAATGTGAAAAATATTCTGTGTATCTGCATGTAAACACTTAAAACAGAGAATGAAAATTGACAGCATATTTAATTATATCTCGCATATCGGATTTGGTCGTTATTTTACTGAGGTACATCAATTTCAGTCTAATCGTAAAGATATCTTACTCCTAATTTGTTTCGACGTCTTTCTTTCCTATCATTTCTGTATGAGTGGAGGGTACAATCAGTTGGAGGTATAGTTTTATGTCATATCTATGATTATCATTAACTGAGAAAATTAGTAATTAGTCTTGATATATCTACTTTATTTGATCGTTTAGGATGTGGATGTAGGTACAAGTCCGCAATGTTTTCATTGTCGCTTAATGCTCTGTTATGTTGTATGTGTGTATGTATCTATAAGAAATCTACAATATGCAATAATGCATGCACATTCATACCTATGCCTCTACTTGACGACAGACAGGCCAGAACACTTCTCTTCATATTTTTTCTACATCATTCTGAATTATAAAATGTGCACAGAACATCTCGTCTTTTTGCGAATTTTCTACTTCAAATTATCATTCGTTTATTTAACGATCCAAAGAAGTTGTTGGTGATAAATATAAAATTGAAAAGGTAATATTTTCAACGTATTGTTTAAAATGGAAGAAGTTAATTAGTAACTTTTTATATTCACCACTAAAATCACAATCACATTAAAGCAAGATGGCAAAATAAATTTGCTATTTGAAGAGGTGGATAGTGTGTTCCAGACTTTATAGATCACAAGCCAACTTGTGGGATTAAGACATTCCTTCACTTGGACTTTCTCGCTAGCTGCCTTCCGATCTGTAAGTTTAAGTTGAATAGCTGTATTTGTATTTTAGGGCACACAGTACAATACTTATAATAGTATATTAAACATACCTCAACAACTTTCAATTTCTAAGCAATCATCCAGACTTCACAATAGCAATTGTATCCACCACGATGACTCCAGTAAGCAACCCTGCAGAACAAAATAATATGTGTCACATTTTTTTGTTGGATATTGAAAGCATATCGCTTACTGCATTTTTTTACAAAAAAACATCTCATCAACATCAACCCAAATTTGACTTATGGTCATACCCTAAACCTTAAAAGAAGGTCTTCAGCGGTGATGTCGTATGCTTAAACTTGCCTTGTCTGAACTTTTTATTGCCTTTCCAATTGCAGTGGGGCAGTGACTTGAATCTTTTTCTTCTTAAAATACAGTGTAGCTATTCCTTATAACTTTTTGTTTAAAAATCCGGTTGTTGTGGGATGGCACACTTAGCTGCCACAATAATCCTCTGCGGATACGCATAATGTACGTCCGCACCCCTCAGACATTGTCAAATGCTCTTCCTGGTGAGTAAATAAGTACAGCTATAAACATCTCCAAGGGATATATATATTATTGCTCACAAGAAATACTTTCAAGGTATGAAAGAAAAGTGAGACGAATCTCTTTTGACCACTGTATTTAACCTCTCTTTTTAAGGTCATAAACTCATTATCCGGCACGTACTCTTTTAAATCTTCACAAGGTTCAAGACCTTGTACTGACTTCCAGTGACAATGTTTGAGACCCATTAACAAGTTAAAAAAGCTTTACCTTGTAAAAAATATCTAGCTGATATACCTTGAGTAATGGACGTCGTCAAAGCCAGATTTATAAATCTGGAAATACGTCGTACTAAAATGGATCGAAATTTCATAATGCACAAAACGAATCACTAACAATCTCCTGAAAAAGAATCTCTGAGAAATTCCTGGCTAACTCTCCAACTTCCATTTGACTGTCTTGGCGCTGAGTAGGTACAAACTTTGACTGTTACTCATTTCCACCAAAGCTTGATTCTAGTACAAATTTTTCATCGACTCTATTCTATTCTATAAGCAAAGCATAATGTCAGTCATCTTCAAACCTATTCCAAAATCATCTCATCTTAGCATCACTAGCTGCATCTTCCAAATTATCATTGGAAAGATTATCAAATAAAGCTAGAAAGACCGCTCTTTTTCTTGCGAATTTCATCAATGTATTTAGAAGATGCAAACGAGAGCTTTTTTCTCTCCAGAGTAATATTAGTAGCGGTTACAGTCTGCAGACTTGTACACTAAATTTATTATACATGATTCCAAATATTGGAGATGAAGTTTGCACAAGATTCCAACTCCAAGCCAAGATGTGTGGTGAGTGTGTGGAGGAGAAAGAAAAGTTAATTTCTTGTACTCGTCCATATAGTGAACAGTGTAAAGTGAAATCATGTCAAGCATACATGCAAATACTTATAATGAGTGCTAAGGATTCTCACTCATATTCTCTCTTTTGCTAGCTCACAATAGAGGAGTAAGTGGTAGGCAGAGATGAATAATATATTGTTGAGGCTATAATGACAATGAAAATTTCATGCATGCTAAATTGCTAATGCTCACAACACTACTAGTCTGCCAGTCTATGTGAGGAGATTCTATGGTACGTCTTGTTTGTTGAGTGAGTTCTTCTCTTAGGTGCACCGTACCAAACTTTGCTCTTGTAGGTTCTTTCTTATTCACTCTTTCATTTATTCAAAGTAGGAATGACTTGTCCTGAGAGGAAGCAAGGCTTCTTTTCTACTTGCACATTAAGTGGATGCCACTCATATATACACATGTGTGTGTGGAGTGAGCTTGTTGTAAGGTTGTGCATATATCATATCATTAGAAATATTGCAGAACACTTTTATTGCAGCGGTATATGAGCGACAGGGATGTATGCATAATATTGGCAACTCTTTCTCACATGCCATCCAAAATCAGAATGCTTGTTTTATTCTGTTAGCAGCTTTCGCGTCGTCTCCCTCCAATCCAATCCTTTCAGTGTTGTAGCGTCATTTTGGCGCTTACTCTT
This sequence comes from Sinodicranocentrus sp. ZH6, assembly GCA_027743935.1. Classification (NCBI taxonomy): domain Eukaryota; kingdom Metazoa; phylum Arthropoda; class Collembola; order Entomobryomorpha; family Entomobryidae; genus Sinodicranocentrus; species Sinodicranocentrus sp. ZH6. The sequence continues at coordinate 95,989 of JAHZNA010001365.1, forward strand.
CTCACCACTTTTTCAAACACACAAGGTCGCAATCGAAGATTTTTGCACAAGATAGAATGCATGCGGAGCTATTCAATGTGAGAGATGTGCTGTGGTTGCTGCTAGTGTATGTTGAGTAGATCGTGCAAGTACCATTTTTCAAGAAGAATTTCTCTCCCCACTGTATAATTTCCTACTTGAGAGTTGATATTATGTGCATATAAAAATGCACATTTCGACAACCCGCTTTAAGCTGACTACACTGGATCTTGACTGAGGAAAGGTGTGTGATGGAACGCTGCAAACAAACTAGCCAACTACAAACTAACATCACTATTTTCAATGAACTTGCCAAACTTTGCCTTTTTCCCCTTTCTTCCCCTCCAAAACAATATTATCAGGCCTGGTTACTGCTTTCGTTTGAACTTTTTTCATCTTATACATTTTTTTCTTCGTCTTTTGAGCAAATCTTCTTACAGCTCATGTAATGGAAATGGATGTATTGAAGAAGAAAAAGTGTGTACATTGCAGATAATACTTATAAAGTGTATGGTAACGTGCACATCATAAACACATGCGACATTATGCATTCAAATGCATGTACATTTAACCTTCGTGCGTCTGACATTCTTGACGGTTAGTTTGTGGCTGTGTCAGTCAAACTAACCACCAAGTTTTTGTATAAGTATTGAAGTCCAGTCAAAGCAGATGAGAGATACAGGTATCATTGCAAATTTTATCCAATTATTGCGTTACATTGTAATGTCGTGTGTGGGTCATTTCATCTCTCGATCAAGCGAAGCCAGCTGCGAGCAGCTGCTATATTTGCTCCGCTTCGACTACTGGTAAGTCTGGTGAACTGTCAGTCAACAGTTCCTTTCGTGACTACTACTGTTCCCTTTCACTTCCTGAGAAGTCTTCATTATTTCCTGGAATCCTTCATATGAGAATAAAACAAGAAAGAGCAACCTGCTTAATTTGAAGTTTGCGTTGTTGTGAGCAATAGAATACAAAAGCATCACTTCACACTAGAGAGTTAACTAGGGGTATGGATAGCGAAAAGAGTAAAGAGAGGAGCGTTCAAGATGCATCATTATGCATCATCTTCACTTCTCTTTTTCCATTCCACTATGTAATTTTTCCCTCGCAATTTTATCCTTCACACTAGTCATTCGGTCAAATACTCTGTATTATAATGCACATTGCATGTACGTACGATGAGATCATCTGCTGATTCGTAAACTTTTCTATATTATAAAATGTATATATTCTATGAATGTTATATACCTATTGAAATATCTGTAAAAGAATCAATTACACTTTTGCTTCTCTATACTACATACATACATTTATTATATCGTGCTAGAGTTTTTTTTACGAATTTCACTATCTATTTCTGTAATCATTCTAAAGCACAATGGATTAATAGCTTCCTCTTAATACAGCATCTGATATAAATATTCAAATTTGAATCATTCCATTTTGGAAAACTCGAAAGATTACAAAGTTTAAAGTAGCGATACCATTTTGTTTAGAATAGAATTATTAAAATGAAGTACTGCAGCAGAATTACATCTCTATTGTTGAGTCAATAAACTTTTACAGAAAAGTTTGCTGGAGAGATTAACTAAAATATAAAGATAATATGCTTTTGAAGGTTGGCCAATTTGGTATCTTTTCTATATGAACATTTTCTAGTTTAAAATTGCGATTAACAATGCCGTGCATCTTCGAACATTGACTTATCATGAAACGTGCTCACTTTAGCTTTCAGTTACTTTTTGCTTGTCACATTAAAAATTTGAGATCGTGCATGCAAATATTGTAAAGTTACCAATAAGTAACGAAGAGCGAAGCAGTAGCCCAGTGAAAACTCTGCTTCTATCACACCACCAAACTTTTTGAGGCAGCAAGACAATCATATACAGATAGATGGATAGAGATATGGGAAGGGATACATACGGACCAAGAGTGAGTAGTGGAGTGAAGGCAAGGCAATGCAAAATCCAACGGAATCGCATAGCAATAGCAAAAATAAAAAGAGTGCCATAAGTTGCCTCTCTCAGCCTGCGGTTGCTAACTAGCGTTTGCATATGTAAAAGTTTAAATATTGAGTACATACGGTATGGCATCTCTTACTACCCGACACAAGCTTACATTACATATAGGATAAAAGTCTATATCCCGTAGCACTACACACCTAACTTGCCGCACTTTTCAGCAACTTGACTGTGGCTCTGGTTCTATTCTGTCTGGCAGCTCGGCTCACTGCTTTTTAGCTTGTATTATGCTGATAAAGGAAAAGGATTACTTCTCAGCTCACCAAAAAGCTCTTCGTTCCTACGAAAAGCCAACGGAGCAGGAGTAGCAGAAGCATTATTCAAACTGATATACGGTTATATATGTCGATTTTTGTACGTTAAACTTACAAACCCAAAAGTTTAGTTTTCTCGATATATGCTTTTCATTATGAAGAAGTTTGTATATGTGTGCAAGCCTTTTTCTCAACTCTTATTCATGCATTGTGAAAGAGGCGAGTGCATGTGTATTAAAAAAGTAATAGCAATTCTATGTAGCTTGTCTGATGCTGACGATGGTGATGGTGGCGGTGGTGGCAAAATGGAAAAGCATCACACTCACACATTATGTGCATATATACGTTTATATGAACTGTGCGAGCATTAGATTACTTTGCTTATCCCTGTCCAATTTTTAGCTCAACTTTTTACCACAATATACACATGTAATATGAAGTAAGTAATGTGTGATAGCTTTTGTAACTTGGAATATTATTTCTTGGGCTGGCCTCTGTTTGCTTCGCTTACTGATTTACCGTGTGGACCTGAGGAGCAAGAGCTTTTTTTGTATTTTTATTATATTATACACTTGTGTTGTTGTAGAAGAGTGCCGCTGACTAACTGACTAACTTTATGCATCCCAATCGTCATCATATTATTGAGCCGTCGTAAAGCACTAAATACAACTAAAGTAAGGAACAAGTTAGCGAGGAAGCAATATCGGCAGTAAAAGCGGCACCATCAGACTACCACTAGCATTGCTACAGTATAAACTCGTATATGAATAGATTTTTGTGCATATGTGAGTAAGTTTAACCGTAAAAATGGTCAGTGAGAGGAGCACATTATATACCTACAGATTCGGTGTATAATGCACGCGTGTTGTTGGTAAGGTTGAATTTTTTCTCTTCTCTTAAGGAAATATTGTAGCATCTTAGGTACTCACGTCATGAGTGAGTAACGTGTGTACTGGAAAAAAGGACAAAAAAGTAACTGCTCTCTATTATAACTTTTGTATCACATCCTAATAAAAAATTCACTTGTTGGGGAAAAATTCTCGAGAGCAGAAAGCAACACGATAGTGTACGTAATACCTAAATTGTAGTTGTTGCGGTGTGCTTTAATCATGTAGTTCTTGAGTTTTACATATGCTTTGCTCATTACTCATGCAGTTGCTGGTAGTTGAACTTGTTCAAAGAAAGATTTTTTTTATCCGAGTGAAATCTCCTATTTCCCCGACATTGATCTTCAATGAGGCTATAGAGATGAGATGCTGTGTGAAACTTGCCCATGAGGTGAAACTTTTCCGTTGCTCTACTCCGCACACTCCTTACTTTTATAAGTAAGAGGATCTACCTGCTGCTGGTGTATTTCTTCAGCTTATCACTCAGGAAGAGCATTGTTTCTTGAGTGTAGCTGTGGTGCTCTATGAATATCTCTAACAGTGAGATTGGAAAAGTCATCTTCCCTCCAGTTTTCTGTACTCTCACTCGCTAATCAGAGAATTAGCGGACAACTACATATTATTTTTGTATTTAGTCTTTTGTGTGCAGTCTTCTTGAGTAGTTATCGTGTTCGTCAAAAATTTGTTTTGTTCGTTGTGTACAAAGTTGCCTGTATTTTTTTTCCTAGTCCAGTTTGGGTGAAATAGGTATTGTGAAGGAGAAAAATATAGAGGATTGGGTGTTCTGTCAGTTTTTAAGTTTTTGTGTGATAGTTATCTTTGCAACTTTTTTGTTCCTGCTTCTTTCTGTTTTCTCGAAGTAATTCATGCAGACCTTTGGATGCATGAGAAATGCAGAAAAAATCCGTTACTAGCATTTATGGTAAAGATATTAATAATTGGGGATAAAAAACCTAAGGCAATTTTTCAATGGACCAAAGTGGTTCAATGATTTTGTCTTTTGAATGTATGGAATAATTGATTGCGTTTTTTAGAAATCGTATAAAAGGTTTTGGTTATACTAAACTAGGAAGGAAGACTTCCGTGAGAAAATTTCGAACGAAGATTCCTTTTTATAAACCCTCATTTTCTTGTCTAAAAAGTAAAAACAGACATGGGGCAGTTTTTTAATATAAAGCTTTAAGCTCAGAAATAATCCAAAGATCTATATTTATCTCCGGATTTTTGTCACCTTGTCTGGTGTATGGTGCTACTATTTTTGTAAAAAACTCTGTTGCAATGAATCACATTGTGACACCTCTTTTGATTTTAGTTAAAAGAGGAGGGGAGGTTACAAGCATGTAAAAGTTGAAATTAATAAAAAATACAGGTGATGATGAATATAAAAAAATGAAGTGATTGTGGAAAACGAAAAGAGATTATTTTTTAAGGGAAAATCGTGGGAATCCAGGATCCCCTACGTGAGTGACGCTCCAAGATTCGAGGATGATATCTGTGTGCTCTTTCTGTTAAAAAATGGATTTGTGTTGATTCATTGTGTTGTGTTTTGTGAGTGATTAGTTTGGTGTGTAGAGCAGTAGATACCTTTTCTCTAAATTTTTCATGTAATAAAAATAGCACAATTTTTTTTGGGTCGGATTTATATATTATTAAAAAACTTGGTCGAAGCTGTCTGATAAATGAATGGGATAAAAAAGACAAAGATAAAGGGAAACCGGCATATAAATACTGGGCATAGACCTTTGTTAATGTTATCTTGATATGCATCATATATACCTATAAATATACTTATAGGTATGACGAAACGAACGCTATTTATAGGTAGCTGAGGGGTATAATATGTTGAAACTTCCTTATTTTTATAAGTGTGCTCTATTATGTACACAAAAAACTACCTTCCGATCCAGACCCTTCTTTGAGAGAACCTGAAGGGCGAGATTTACTCTGAGAAGGTTACTTGCTCCATTCCTCAGCTCTTGTTAGGGAAGCTTTAAGTCTAAGGGTAGGGACCTTTGGGACTCGTAAAAAATGAAGGTTGTCACAAGATTGAATCGTAGTCAGTGATGATGATGTGATTCTCCCTTTTTTATCAGCACATTCCTCCTTCCTCTTAAAAAACATTTTCCACCAGAGCTCTAAACTGGTCTTGAAAAGCAGGTGCTGGAAAAAATAGAAAATCTGCTAAAAAATGAAACTTGAAAAGGGGAATGCACAACAGGGGAAACGGCTCTATTACACTCATCAAGTTGTCCTTAATTTCCTCCACCGTCGAAATTTTCCCGTGAATGTGCTTCTGTAAAAAAATACAAAACTCGGAATAATAATGAATTTCTCTTTTTTAAGGATTCTCATCATCTGACCGTGTGAAACTTTGAGGCTTTTTGAATTGAATCACTTCCGAAATTGTTATTTTTACCAATGTTTTGTTTACAGTAGATGCGGGTTGGTGTTTGAGTGTGATTCAAGTGTAGGAAATACTCATTGTTGATGCTTAACAATTTCTGGAAGCATTATTGAGTTGGATGAAAAGCATTATTTATGGATATAAAAGTTAGAGGAAGCAGGAAGGAAGGATTTTTTATGAGTCTACTAGAAAACTATGATACAATACCCACAAGATGATTGCGGAAGAGCCCTTACTTTTTGCCATTTTCCGTGACTATTTAAAATTCGTTATATTCATGAGATATATCCACTGCAAACATAAGGGATAGCTGAGTACCTATTGAAAAGCAAAGATAGGAATTGAAGCAGTAAACTTTCTGTTTCTTCTTTCACAGCTTGTTGTTATTATTGTCATTACTGTTAATATTATTAAAAGAAGGACAGCAATACCAAATCCCGTATTTTATGAGGGACAAGCATTGTATTTTCTTTCGGTCTGGTATTCGTTTTTGAGCTGGAGTCTCACTTGAAAAATATTCGAAAGAAATGTGTATGTGTGTACATGTAAGCGCATGCCAACAACTTTGTCGTACTCACTTTTAACCGCATCTTCTGGAAATGATCTTTATCAGGTTCAGTAATGCAGTAGGTTCTTCACAATAATGTAGGCTCCTGTTGTGTTTCACAGTGGAGCCTTCTTATCATGTGTCGCATACTATGGTGCTAATGTACATTTAAGTACCTAAGCTTCTTTGACTCTGCCAAGTGACTCGCTTAACAAATATCGTGGTTTTGACTCACAGTACATAACCTGATTCCATTGGAACAGTTCTCAGTTATGGGAATTCACTTTTAGTTTCAGTATCAACATGTTTTGATTTCGTTGGAGTTTGAGTTCGTCTTGTGATAAATTAACTTGGAAATGTAGGCATTTTATGTTTTTCGTGTTATAATCTTTGTAATTTTTACGTTAAATTAAGATTGCTTTAAGAAAAGTGCAACGTTTATTGTGTATAAGTTTCTGAACTATTTCTGGTAAAAATTTCTTCGTTTCGTACTTGTGGGAGTAACGAAGTATTAGGTTGTGTCCCATCACTATATGAATTCCAACCTTTTCACTCTAAACGTCTTATTGTCGTGTTGCTGTGTCCAATTTCAAATCAGCTGGTTTGCTTAGTTCCTTTTCAAATTCTCCTTTTAAAAGTTAAACTCGAGAAGTAAGTGAACTGAAATTTGATGTGACGGATAAATTCGTAAAGATTAGGTTAGAGGCAACTCATTGAAAAACTGAAAACCTACTCAACAAAAAAGATCTTGAGTTTTTTAACATCTACTGAGAGCCTACTCTAAAAGTAGAGTTGAATTAACTAGCTTGATTGAAAAATAAGTTTGTGGTGCGTTGTGTCCTATTCATTCCTTAGAATTTACTTGAAATCCTCCTTTATCTATTTTAAAATTTCTGTTTTTACACTAATAATGGGAAAGCTTTTTTAAGTTCAAGAATGGGTTCATTCGCCGAATGCAATATTCCATGCATCTGCTACCTTCTCCGGTTTCCTTAAACTCGTTAAAAATGTTTTCCTTAAAATTATTATCCCATCTTCTTTGCCACAACGAATTTCAAAAGAGTTTTCTACCAAGGTCGTCTATTTTTATGGAAAGAAAAGGGTCAGATCAACTCGAAACCAGGACATGTACAATGACTGGGTCTATTGTTGATGAACGTTTTACGCTCAAAAAGAATCCTTTCAATTTACAAAAAGAAATCAATTGATTAGGTTGAATGTGATACTTTATATTTAGTATCCGTTCGCCATACGTCCTTTCTTGAGTATATGTTTGTATGCATTGCATGAAATGAAAATCTTGTTTTTCTTCTTTTTCAGTTATTATTAGCAAGTGGTTTGCGCTCGCCGACATTATTCTTCTCTTACGTCTCCCATCTGATGAGATCTTTCATCCAAAATCGTTTTTTTAACCTCTATTGTCCGTTACTCAGGTGTAGAGAAGATGTTGGAAGGGTAAACAATCTTACTTTTAAAAGTATTTCAAGAAAGCCTCAAATATTTTTCCTTATCAAGCTCAACCATTTTCGGATATCTGATCTGAATAGCTTTAGATTCACATGGATTTCTCTCTCATACACAAAGTTCAGCTTTTCCAGAACGCAAGCCTTTGAATTTTTATATTCTACAGATTATTGAGAGAGAGAAATCTTTTTATGGAGCACAAGCCTTTATCTCGGTCATACATGGTATAAGCACGAGCCAAGGTTTTACATTTATTCGTTACAGTTTCAGTTTTCAAACTGTTCAAAAAATCCTTCTCTTTCTATGCATCCAAATCCAAAATAACACAATTTCTCGTCCTTGTACAGCTGCTATGCTTGTGATGAGTTTAAATCATGGGTTTAAAAAAATATGCTGTGCTGTTAAATTTCAATATATTATATTTTTTTCGAACATCCATCCCTTTTCCTCTTGCTACTTGTAAGGGTAAAAAAAAAGTATCGGAAGGTTTAATAACTAAAAAAGCGTCATCGATTTATATAAAGATAGTTACACGCACTTTTTTTTCAATCTTACCCTTTTACGCTTGAGTATTGTGAAGTGTGTGAGATTAAAATTAGAATATGTGTGTCGATCAGTCGACGCATGGTGCATCATCCGCTGTCATATGGGCTTTACGTTTCTGCCATAGTTATTTTTTTGTAAGGCTCACAGAGTTCCCTTTTGCTGTTGATGTGGATTGTAATGTTCGAAGCAAGCCAACATATTGCACCTTGTATTGTATTCAGAGGGAGCAGACAGTCCCAACAAAAAATACTCAATCACCCATTCCAATACATTATTACCAAGCCGATTGATTGGGTTCGGATTTAACATTTTTTTGTCGTGATCAGTAACCCTTAATAGACCTCGAAAAAAGGGGTAGAGCACAAAAAAACTGAAGGATAAAAAGGATGAAGTGTGGAGTCCTACGGGTTATGTTGGAGCAAAAAATATGATCCCTTATGTAGTAATAAAACAACATGTAGATCACAAAGCTCGCGCTACTGATCTTGCATAAAAACGATATTATTACCCGAAAAGAGTTAGAAATGCTTTGAGCCCTTTTTTTCCTTTTCCTAGTCCAAGTGACAATGTCCTTTTGTATATCATGGTTACATCTCGAAAAAACTCATAGCGTACTGCTAGTGCTACTGTGGTGTGAGGACGGTTTTTTGTAATATTCTTACTAGATTTTTTTACCTTTAAGCCGTTTTTTTACCAACACAAATAATGACATGGCACGTACCCCTTTGACAAAGAAAAGAAAGGACCGGGAAATCAACCGCTGTATATGAATATAGGAAATGTAAAAGGTTCATGTGTATCTTTATATATGTATACAAGTAGTGTTTCAGATTGTGTCCGACAGTTTTTTTTCTGTGCTGGTCCATTGACAAAGATAATGGATCATAGAAGGACAATCTGGTCGCACGTGGGTATAGGGAGTAAGAAAGAGGTAAAGAACTCTGTAAGGAAAAAGGTCCCATGGTGGTGGAGGTGATTTGATATGAAGGGTTGTGTAGCTTTGCAGTGTAGAGTTTTTTGTTACCACGGCTTGTATTGAGAGGAGAGGATGCTGCAGTGATGCTTTCCTTCCTGCCGGCTGGCTTCAACGAGTGGGCATTTTTTTGTGCTTATATCTCTTAAAAACGCAGCCGATACATTAGAATCAATATTAAATATATATAATCAAAGTGAGAAAAGTTGGGAACCTATAGGTTGGGAATAAAGTTATAAGTACTTGTAATTCTGTGCATGAATATTGCATTCTAGCCTTAGGAGAGGAAAATGGGATTTAACTCAAAATCCAAACGCATGTGTGTGTGGATCGAAGGTATACGATGGGTTATTGGGTTTTAGACTTAAATGATTTCACGTTGTCAATCTACTCCTTTACCATATATTGGTATAGTTTGGTGTAACTGTAAATCAAAATAGTGTATGTATCATTCTGTTTAAACCTGGGAATGTGTATTGATTTGTCAAACGAAATGACGCTTGTTCTTTCTGTATTATTTACAATTTTGTAATTAAAGCTTTAAGTTGTTTTTTCAGGTCCAAAGTTAAAAGTAAAAGCTTACTACAACCGTTTGCAGAAAAGCAGTAGTGTTTTTTCCTTACACAAGGAAAACGGAAGAGGACAGCGATAAACAATCCTGTTATAACAAAGTACAACTCGTCTTTTTGCCAGAAAGCATAAGAAATGAAGAATTTATGCAATTTTGGATTAACCATAGTTGGCAAAAAAGCAGAAAAGGGTTTGAATCCATGTAGTCACCTAACGTTCACAATATCAAGGAATATTTTTCCTTTTAGTGCATGCAATTATAAAGAACAATTTTTCTGGTGTGTACTGCAACTAGGGAATAAGGACATGCACGCTATATACGTATATCAAAGGACGGGACGTCCCAAAAGCAATACTAACAGCTTTTCCATTGCCTTCTAGTGTAACTAAAGTTATAAAAAAAACTTCCCTTGGTGTGGTTAACTACCCTTCTACTATTCATACTTGAGTATAATATGTATATGCACATGCAATTGTTATCCTAACGACTGGGTAAAAAACCAAAGTGGAATTTTTACCCAAAAAATGTGTACCTATCTAATATTCTCGCAGACATTCCTCCCGAAGAAGCCGGTATTGTAGAATAATATTTTATTTCTCCATGTATTCACCTTATCCAGCAAAACTGCCCCGGCTGTCGTACACAGTGCATACTAACTTTTTCTTTATATTGGGCTACGCTTTGTCTCAAACATTTTAGCAAGCAAAACAGACCAACTTGCCCTCAAGCTTCATTTCAATGTACTCATTCACTTTCCACTTGGTAACTCACCGTCCTGTCCATTTTATCGTATTGGTTTCTATCTCTGGAAGCTCCATACGCTACGCATGCACCGTTGGGTTGTGTGAGTTGCAAAGCTTTATTTTTATACCTTGTGACTATGTGCCGGTACTGCGTGTAGTCACCGACAAATAACATGTAATGTGCTGGGTGGAAAACTCTTATGGAAAAACTTGCTAATACTACCTTCTCCATTTGTTCACTATTCTTCGCTTGTTTTTCCTCCTAAATAGATACCACATTATGTTATATACAGGCAAAAAGCGTGGAGTGCAATATTATTCATGTTTCTTAAATAGATGGTCGTTATTCTCCAGCCCGCCACATGGTTCTAACGATGCGGCTTCATACAATAGCTTGTTTTATTCATTTGCTTTGCTTTCTTTCTCTCAATTTCGTTTTCATTTGGATGCATGATCAATACACTTGCATTGTATTCCCGGTGAACATGACATTTTCCCTCATGTAGGATGGTATTACTGATGATAGGTGTAGATTGGCTTGCCAAAAAACCCCTTTATTGGACACTATCATCTCAGTCTTATGACTAGCTAGGTTAAATGCTAGGAGAATACATATAAAAGTAATTTTTTGATTGTTTCGTGGCAAAAGCGGTCGGCCGATTTTTATTGAATTTTGACGGGGGAGGATGCATACAAAACTGACAGGGAAATAAATGTACGTGGGACAGCAATCCAATATTTTTTTCTTGCTTTTTGCATGTTGTACGTTAGGTTGGAATTGTAATGTGCAAAATGTATAAACATATAAATGGTTAGAGCACGTATAGTTATATATGAGCTCAGTGCACAATGACCACATTCCACTTGCATTACATGGAATCATCCTCATATCAGCTATTAAGCTGTATATTTGAATTAAGTCCAAGGAAAACTGAAAGCAAGCGTGTAATTCTGAACGGGAACCTTTTTGAATATTTAATGTAGCACAAGGGAAGGCAACGTGAACAATTTTATTCAGGCGACATACTGTCTGGCACAACTCATAATATCCATGTGCACTCCACAATATTCCATATCATTGCGTATGTATGGTATGGGGAAGCCGGGAGAAGAAAAATATTTTCCTGCAGAAGGACAATGCCTACGTAAGTTAGTTACACGCTACAATTATGTCTGTCGTTCAGTTACCTTTTAAGCAGACATGAGTATTACAATCGTTCCTCTCACACAAACTTACTTATTACGTCTCTCCTTTTGGAAAGGTTGAAGGGGTGAAGTCAAAAATACTTCTTGGAAGTTTCAGAGTACAACTTTCATTCCATTTTCTCTTCTTGATAGTTGATGTTCTCTCCTTTTTGCAAAACTTCTTTCAGTTCTTCTTTTGTAACGTCGTCCTCAGACAAAACAAAGCAATAAAAATTCCATTCTGCTCAAAAGCTCAAAGTTGCTGATAACGCGAGCATTAAACATCCGCTAATTCTATTTAACTACCCTTTTCAAGTCTAGACATAATATAGAAGATTGCTTTAATTCATCTCTCCCACAATTCTTCACTATTCAGTTGCGTCCAGGCAGTGGAAGTGGGAAGAGCCAAAGTGTGAAAAGTTTTGACAAATGGGATAAATATCACGCTGTTTTACTAAATTAAAAATTAGCTACACAGTATGAATTCTAATTAAGTCGCCACTAAGTTAAACAAGGGAAACATCAATTAAATCTCCTTCTGTCTTGTTCCATTATTCTTATTCGGGTTTCAACCTCCTGGTTGTTTAACATCGTAATTCGCCGCAGTCACCGTAAGTATAAAGTACTCATTTTCCCCCACAAGCGTAATTCTAATGCAAAGTAGGTGTGAAGCACAATGACTTTGTATGCTCTCCGTAGTTTGCATATCATTACTAAAATGAAGCTGTGTATCCACATTGGTATGATTTTACATTACAATTATTCTCGCACAATAATGCTTAACTCTTTTCACCTTTTCATTTTTCTTGTAGCACGCATTATAATAATATATGCATAAAATGAGCGAGCGATTAAACAAATCAAAAAATACACGTTTGTACGTGCTCCGGCACAGCCAGAGAGGAGGAGATAGTGTATTCAAATAGCGCTTTTGATTTTTCCCCTCGTAATTTGCATAATACGACATAAAACTCAACTTACCTACGCTTTCTGAAAGGCACGAGCTTTGTGATGCTAATTGGGAGTGCGTTAGTACAATAGCAGTTTTCGAAAATGAACTTGTGAGTGAGTGGATATTTACATGTATTAGATTACATACATATACGCACGGCTCCTAATCCTAATTATTATGTACAGGGATGCTAATGAGCACGAAGGATTCTATTAGTGTGCATCCCTGTCCGAAGTTATTTGGGAGAATGTGTGTGTGTGTGTTAGCTTTAATTGAGCGGAGCATGTTATTTTTATGATGATAATGTCATAATGAAAAAGAAAGGGAACGTGGATAATAGTAATGATCACATTATGATTGTACGAGCGTGCACGATAGTCTTGAATGAATTCCAAGGGTGTATTATATATTAAGCTCACTAGCTCATTGTCAGCATCACGGTATCATCTCGTCATAAAAAAACATTTCATATTCTAAGATATTAGGGTTGCATTCACTCACCTCGTGCACACTCCCTGTCACACGTCTTCTAGCCACGAAACTACCTATGAAAGAGGGGAGCTCAACCCTTTCCGTTTTTCATCCAGATGTAGGCTCTCACAAGAAAATTGGTATCTTTTTACCTCTAAATGTATCGTTGGGGTAGGTATATTGGTTTAATTTCAAGTGTTGTACTTAAGAATCGGGTATGAAAAGGGAGGATAATGATACTCCTTACAGGTATTATTAGCCATAGGTGGTACCCTTTTTCCGTATATCTATAGCGTGCTAAGTCGTATCACATTTGTTTGAAAAGAAATGAAGTTCAAAATTCGGAATGTTTTGGTCTCGTTTACCCCGTTTTTGCTCCCTGTCTTGTATAATTTATCTTGTCTCGAAAATTATTAAATTACCACCAGGATGGGCCCTTTAATTTCACATAATTTTTATATTATTTGTTCTCTTCTCTTATTTCTGTATGTGCAGGTACAAAATAGTAAACAAATAGTGGTTTAATAAGGGCAAGCCATCATCTCATCACGTTCAATTTACTGTCGTAATGCTTCAACTGTACTCTCTCTTCCGAAACACCATTTCGTATGGCAAATTACCTCACCTCAACAGCACTTCAAGTTTTTAAGGAAGTTGAATTTAAACCTGGGATGACAGCTCTGCCACATTTGAGTGAACTTCTCACATTTCGTCAAGAGGGAAACAGGGTGTTCTCCATAGAATGAATGAAAAAAGGATAAAATGACCCGTCCAGTTCTTCTGCTGTCGGCCGTCGCAACTTGAGACGCAACACTGAGGGATGTAACCATCGTGTAATAAGTTGAATCGAGTGGTCGAGTGGAAAGGAATGCCGTCCAGAGAAGAATGGTCCAAAGAAATAAAAACTTGCTTCCTTCCTGGTTTTATTATCTGCTCATGTTGTGTGGGCTTTTCCCTTTATACCTTTTTTGCCACCGTACCGCCAAGTCAATTAAAGTTCATTAGTAAGTGTTGTGTTGATGGCTCGTGTCGTACAAAAAATTAAAGAAACTTTTCTGGTATATATGTATATTGACCTTATGTAAGGAATATGGGTAACTATCTTCTTACATTTTTTTCGTCTGTAGCAATAATTGTATAATTAATTACAGTTGATGGCATTTCTGATAAAATAACATATAAAATGCTTTTTGGAGATCTTGTTAAATTTTTTATTGAAGGTGCATCAAGGGAATTCCGAGTTGATGATCTCAGAATGACTTGTTCTTAGTTCTTCAAAGGCGAGATGATGGATGCCGGTCGAGCTGCTCATCCTGTAACAGACCAGCTATCATCACTCATCATTTGATTAAAGAGAACTGGAACTCCTGATGATTTTCCTCATGTCACTGGGTTTTTTTCCCTTTTCATGTCCAACTAGAATTTTCCGTCCAGGTTTCGCTGCCCCCGTGATGGAAAGATCTACCGGGGAGAGCGTTTATTCATAGCCTTAATGCATAACTTTTAACACATACCCGTAGAACCGAACTTGTGTAATTCATTTGTAAATCACAAGTTGGGTAATACGGGTCTACGTTGAAAAGTTACTTACTTCAGTGAAGACCAACTCAAGTAAAAAGTGGTGTAGGCTCGGCCACAATACAAGCCACTCTGCTTATCAGCTACTGAACCTTTTGTGTACATTGCGAAAATTGTAGAAAGATGTCAAGAAAGCAAGCATGAGTGCTCTCTTAATGCGGCTACGTCTTCTAACAGCTACTCCACCACTTCTACTAATTAACGCAGCACGATCTACCTATAGTACATGTTAGTGTGATTGGATCGGACTCACATTCCCTCTCTGACATTGTGTGCAAGTAATGTAGAAGTTAAGCAAGCTCTAGTAATATATATATGTGTGTAAAGCGTACTAAACCATTGTTGCTGTATACTGTAACTAATCCAAACTTTTTTTTGGTACTATTCCATTATCTACACATGTATTTTGTATCCTTTTATTGTAATGTTCAATTAGTCTGTAAGTGAAATCAAATGTACTAGTTGTAAAGTAATGTATGATTTTACATTGTGTACCTCTCTCTCTCAATCCTGCTCAAAAGTAACAGCTTCCACTTTTACTGGGTTGTTTATCACTTTGCCCCATTGAACTCGTCGTAGACGTTTACTGACACCAGACAAAAAGCATGGACTAGAACATGACTTCTTCCTTGAACATGGACTAGAGTGACATGTCTTTAAGTACCTATGAATTAACAAAGTTGCGGCATACATTCATAAGAGATTGCAAATGTTGCTTAATTATGGCTAGTGACTTCATTCATCATGGTTGCTAAATCGTTTCCGGATTCCGGATGCATATAATGTTTCGGCATAAACATGACCTTCCTCTATGGTTCTAATCTTTTATAGCTGCTGATGACACAAAGCTAATTGTGGATGAATGACCTGGATGACCGTGAGATGAACATGTTGGGATCTTAGAAGCTTTGTCTTTTTCACAGAGGCAAGTAATAATGTCATATTGATGCATGTACCGAGAATCAGAAATAATTTATTTTTTACATACGACCATTTTCTCGATACAGACACAACCATAAGCATACTTTCATGATGTGATCTCATTCAAATTTCTCTGCCGAAAAAAATATCAGTTAATATTTAACTTGACCTTATTAGTTAGACACTTTCAAGTTTTCCTGTTACTTTTCCTGTAATTTTCTAAAGATTTAGTAAAAACTACATTATCATTTTTATATTTCATAGCGTTTTATTATTAATCGGTTTATTAATATCTTGTGATAAGGATGTTTCGTCGTACATGGCTTTCCTAAGGGTAGTTTTGTAACTGCGCGTGTGTAATGTGTAAGCTTGAGTACCATTACATTGACATCAATTGTGTATCTTGTATGCATGAAGTCAAATGGGAAGTGTGGGATTGAGGGAGAGAGAAAAAATAGGACAAATCTGCACACTTTAAATGCACTTATTTCCTCCTAATTCCTTTCCAATCGTTAAACATTCAACACGGTCTTGGTGTGAGGTAGTGGGTTGTATAGTTGCGAATTACATCAGATCAGGGTGAAACTGTACAATTTGCTAACTTTCTCGGGGAACCGTAGTTTGCAGCAAAAAGTTTATACTGATTTAGGAATGACGCACATTGACTAGAACTGACATGTCACTGAACCTGTTTGATAATTTTAAAGTTTAATATTAATAAAATAAAATGCTCTATGATTGACATAAGCCATGAAATAAATTATCATTAGACAAAAATGTAAGCGTTCATAGAAGTCATTTTGCTAAGTTTATAATGAAACAAAAGCATCTAAAGAATAGTATGCATCCACCAAGTCAAAGCCAATATCCTCAAATGATCTATTTTGAGGACTATTCTTTAAAAAATCATTTAGGAAACCAGTGGCGTAAATATTCTCACCTACACCAGCTTCACCTTTTCACGTATTGCCTATTAAATATATGCCTAAACGAAAGGGTGTAGCTGTTATCATAGCAAAAGATAAATTATATTGACCAACCAATCTACTTGAATACATTTTCTGTTGTCAATTTTTTAGTCAGACAAAATGGTCTGAAGTATTACAGCCTGCTCTATAGAAGAAAATTATTATTTCAATTGTGTTCGACAAAAAGTTTTGCAGTTGTGGACTAACGATTTTTTGCTTTAATTTAAACGAAAGACGAAAGAAAAAAGTTTCCTACTTGCATCTTTCATGATGAACTTTAACTGACATATCTCATGATTTCTTTCATTTATTAACAAGACCATAACTCTCCATTTAAGAGCAGAACGGTGAATAGTGAAGAATATTGCATTTGGAAATGGATTATTTACTAAATTTTGTTTTTTTGACACTAGTGGTGAGTCAGTTTTCAGCTATTGGGCTGAATTTTCTAATGAAATAACCCGACTATTTGTATATCTAACATGATTCATTGTCACGTTAATCATTCGAATTTATGGTTCATGTTTTGATTTGACAGGAAAACAACTGCACATACTTAAATTATAAGTTTTCATGTTGTGTGACTGCGATATTGTATCCATACGACATGCATCATATGCATAGTATTGAACACATGAAAATGTTGAAGATTTCTTGCTACCAATATTAAACTAAACCAATATTGATAACCACTCATTATGCTAATCTTAAGAGGAAAGTAGTGAATTTTAGTATACACGAGTATACAACTCTTAAATGCAACTCTGAAGGAAGCTCTTGCACTCTTGTAGTCACATCTATCTACAGAGCAAATCTCTCTTGTGCATAAAGGCAAAGGATTCCGTGGACCTAGCACACTGCGAAAAATCCAACAACCATATATGCATTTATATGAACTTTTCAGTTAGCAATAATAGCATTGCAGCAAGCATGACTGAGTGAGCCAGACAGCAGACGTTTTTTGTCCGTTAATGAGAAAATCAAGAACAACTCGAACATCACTTGTATTTTGCAACCTGAAGTTATGACGGTCTATTGATTTATTGCAGCAGTTTTACCGTCCAGCAGATGATCCTTGTACAAAAACTTACTGCAATTTTTAATATCCTCTCTTGTACACTGAGAGTACTGTCTAACTCAAATCTTTCTTGTTTCTTCCTTCCTAACGAACGTTTTCTAATTGTAAGTAGATAAATACGGTGCACTACCTACGTTGAAAAATATTGTCAACGGTAATATGTTTGCTTCTGAAATGTAAAAACTTTCCCTTACACCGAAGTCATGAAACTATTGTCTTTCGATAAATCAGATAATTCCACTCCACCCGTTCAAAATGACAATTTCTAATGAACAAAAATGTTTACTTAATTTTCATAAAGTATTCTCATCATGCATCCCTTTCATTCCAAAAAATTGACAATTTAAATTAATTTATCCATAAACTATTTTAGTCAAAGTGGAATTTCACATGTACAAAAAAGAGCTCCATTATCAACCCTTCCAAACATCAAAAGAGGATTTACCATTTACCAGCACCACCACCAACCTCTCAGCAACTCATATTCTCCTTTTGCTTTCAAGTACCGCTGTAGTACGTACATGGTTATGTGTAAAGACGTTGAAAGATGAAAATTACACATTCGCCTGTCTGATCATTTACCTTTCACTGGTGTCTTGATTGGTATTACAACTCATCCGTCATTCACGTTCAAACAACACCTGGTTCTCATCTCACTACACATTGTGCAGATACATAACCACACTGATTTCTTTCCTTTTCTTCGAGATACCTTACAACACTGTAGTTCACGAGTACCTGTGCTGTATATAAAGAAAACAACTTTCGTGGTCAATCTCAGAAAGAGAGAACGTGCATTCATTTATGTTTAGTTAGATCCGTTACAGGTACAAGTTGTAAAAAGTCAGGATTGAAACTCAAGTGGATGTACATATACAGTGATGGACGCGCGAATCCCAATCTATGTTGAGGGAATGTCAATAAGTATCCTTGATGGTCAGCGTGGATAGTTTTCAAAAAATTTCTCCCATTGCCGCTTTGTAACACTGATGCCACGCCACTTCATCAAGAGCATAGGAAATCTCCCTCATTGCCGTTTTTCATCTTTTGCATTCAATTGCATATCAATCCAATGTAAGTTCGAGTGAGTCATAAGCCTTGTCCAATGTCCTCCCCGTATATAATGTTCCATGCGCTTATCAATACAACAGCACCTTGCATTATCATTAACACAATGTTCAACATTCGCCCAGCAGCAAAATGCTAGAGTTAGTGCAGTGTGAGATTTTACTCTTTGAGCATTACTTGATTCCTGTCATTATTGTAAGGCAAGTTGAGCGTGAATGCATAACGTGTAAATGTTAACTTTCCATTCCATGTATGACTATACACTCACACTTTTTATACCTTCATCTTGTGATGAAGTAAGTGGCTCTTTACAACATCAAAATAAGCAATGTTCATGAGAGAAAAAATAAAGTGGCAACGTAGTGCAGGCAGTGCATCATGCACCTCTACACTCCTTCGCCTGCATTGCATTTATACAGTTTACAGATAATCATCATGGATGATTCGGTATATAATTTTTTGCAAGTAGGATTTACACTCTTGATCTTGAGTACACAGACAGAAAAGTCAGACAGCCAGACATGTCCCTTATTTTTTTATACTTTTTTTCTTGTCCAAACCAATCCAATGCATAATATTGTTATTGCATATCTATGAAACGGAGAGAAGGATATTATGTCTCGTTGTCTGTTGTGCGGTTGTTGGCGATGATGAGATTCATACAAAAAAGGCTAGGTTACTTACATGCAGATACGTGATTTGGAATGGATTTGGAGTTAAATGGATAGTGAGGATGATATCTTATGCCGCTTCTTCATTTTATTGGTCACCCTTTTTTCCCAACTTGTGAGGAGATAGTTGAGTGGGATTCAACCAGTCAATATTACACAACTCTTTGGACTGGTTTACCAAGAAGCTAGTAAATCTCCTTAAGTTTAAGTCAAGTCAGACATATATACACGATTCAATCTTGAAAATACATGAAGAAACAGTGTAAACGACTTGTTGCAAAGTTCTTTTCATGCAAACGTCATGATAACGATACATTGTGTTTGTTATAGACAGACTATTGAAATACTAAAAGATCATTTTTCCCTCGCACTTTATTCCTTGTCCATTTGTTTCAGTTCTTGGTTTTCATATCACTATTAAAAAATGACGCTCAGAAGAAGAGTTGTCCTCCGGCCAAAAACGATTCCGTAAAGAAGGGTTACTTGAAGCTTCATCTACTTTTTCATGATTTTTTACCAGCGAAAAATGTGAGTATGTTATGTGCATTGCGAAAAGTGTGCACTGATACACATAAGTCGAAGGAGGAAGCGAATGGTACCACGGGACTTGTGTATAATACTCACAATTAATAATGAAACTTTTTTGTCTGAATACTAGAAATAAAGTACCGCGTGATCTTACATTTCGTTGAGATTTCTCATCACTTGAGTTTGTCGCGCTTCATGTTATATCGCACACTTGAAGAAACTGTCTTTGCCTTGTGTGTCTCCAAAGTAGGCATATTAATATCCTTGTCGGCCGGTGCCGTGTGGTTGGTTGTTTCGTTTCTTGTGTTGGTTGGTGTGGCTGTCTGTAAATAAATGCATGAACACGTACACAATTCCCTTATGATTATACGGCTGTTCTGTGCTGTGGGTGTCTTCGTCTACACAATTCTTTTATTGGAGTTGTGAATAAAATCTCTGTAGATTAGTGGTAGAAAATCTTATCTAGACATATTGCTCTAGTTGGTGGTTGCTGTCAGATTATGGTCGTGCTTCTTTGTTCTGAGAATGTGCCGGTGTTTCGTCAAGTGAGAGTCGAATGAGATTCATGTTGTGTAATTAAAGCTTCGTGGATGTACCTATGTTGACAGTCATTTGTCAGGTTATCCTGTGAGATATTGAATATGAAGGTGGAAGAGGTTATTTATATTTTGATAAATATTTCACAGTACTGCATTATTGGTACTATATCATTTCCGATATTCAAGCTAGCATTGAATTCCCTACCGGACAGGAACTACTTTCGTGAGTAAGTGAATCATGTATTGAGAAGAGCCCTTACCAGTACATCCCTTACAGAGAAGGCTACACACACTGCACTCCGAACTGAGCCAGGGAGATGAAAAGGACATCTCTGAGGGGAAGTCGTAAATGAAAATTTATGATTTGCTGTTGGTGCTAGGTTCGGAATGAAAAACTCGAGAGTAAGTAAGCTATGGGAAACTTTGATGCGTCATTTCACTGAATGATGACGATTGTACATGAAATAATTTTAAAATAAACTCTCAGAGAAAACAACCAAAACAAGGCTGACCGAGGATTACAAACCAATGTGTTTTAAAATATTAGCATACTAGTATGCAAGAAAAGTCATAAGGATTAATGTAAATCTGTAATAATTGTAATTAAACAATTATTGCATTTAAAATTCCCACCCGTTTGAGTTTTTAATGAAATAAAAAGGAAATAAATAAATTTACACATCTCGTATTATGCGCTAGCTATAGTTGTTTTAAAAAATCCCACTTTAATTGCTTTATAATTATTATTGTTATCGGACTAAAATTGTTGTTGGTCCAGTTAAACTATTAAAATTAAAATAATATTGAAATCTTGATTTGATTCCAATATAAATTTGGATATTCTACATAATTTGCAACAGTTTTCTACGTTTTCAACTCTTAACATTGATAATAATTGATAAAATGTGTATGGCAAATATATAATATGAATAATATGTCAAACGATGGCTTTTTGTTTCAAAATTGTCATTTAAATGAGCTAACTACGTCATCCAGTTACCGATAATACACATCATACCTTTTTTAAAAAATGAGAGGTACACAGTAATTGTTAAATACCATCAACTGTTAAACAGGAGTCTTAAATGTGATTCTGATTTATCAAATTTCCCCATAGAATAGCACTTATACGTTTAAGCAAGGATTTTAGTTGATTAAGCAACTTTTTCATGTGTGATTTTTAAGTTAACGACACAACAAGGGATGAATAGCATAAAACTTGAATGGGTTTTGTTTGATATGATGCTTTTCAGGTCGAGATCCATAATGGAGAGGGTTGAAGAGAACCGGATATTGTTTTGACGCTAGCTAATTTCCATTCCCTGAGACCCTAACTTGTGAAGTCTTAACAAATTGCTCACAGGTTGGCATCTCAGGTCTGGAAGTTGGCTTATCACATCCATGTCAATCAAGAAGACCGTCCCTGTGTCTGAAAACTGGTTAAGTTTGTAAAAAGTGTACATTAATACAAACAATATGAGGTAAACTAAATTTGAAACTAAAACTAAGGATATGATTCCTTCCAAAGTTACATATGTATGAATTTATGTGTGCTTTTAACAATGTCACTGCACTGTAGTACTTAAATAACACAATGCACAATCTGGCACCTTTTCATTATTGTAACGACAAAAATACTTTTACAGAAATGTTGTAAATTCTCTCTACCGGTGGTTTAAGTTAAATTTTAAATTAATATATTAATGTAATAAAGGCAAGAGGGTATTATGTATATATTACTCATTAAGAGATGAAACTATTAAACGCTGCACTGTGAACTTGTTATGTAAGTGTGAGAAATATGATATTTTTGTTTTCACAAACATATTTTACCTTTAATTTACGAGAAAAAAACATTCTTTTAATGAGAAAAGTCGTTTGAAAAAATCTTTATATTCAGTCGAATGAGCTCATAGCTCGACTAAACTTCTCATAATTTTAGTAAATTAGTAACATATACCTAATTGAATGTTAACCTTCGAGAACCGTCCCTTCGAATATCGAAGTTTTTACTATTACAGATCTTGTAAAGATCCCGAGAACGAGGATGGTATGATCATAATCATGATACACATCCGATTCACCACCAAAAACAAGTTTTTGTATGAGGTGATCCAGATTTCCTTTTGATTTTTATAGTTTAAAAATCTCAGGAAAAAATACATTAAACACGATTTGAATACATGTCCGGTTTAATACATTAGCTGGAACTGGAATAAAGGAAACCCAACAAGCCCTGCACTTGAATCCCTTCCAGTTATTACCCCGTCTCACACAGTGTCTTTTTGCTGGCTGCCTTACTGATCGCTCATGATCATGACTCGTGAGTATGAGGATGAAAGGTCTTAAAGCCCAAAATCGAGATGCATTAAATATATCTCAACTTTGTTCACGTTGGACTCTTAAATGGGACCCACCAAAATATGCGTTCAGTAATATAACATTAAAAACTCACTCGCTTTTCGATAAGGACAATGAGATTCATTTTTTAAAAACTCAATTTCAACTCATGTCATTCAATACACACATAGCGCCTTGCTGTTGATGACAAAGAGGAGTGGACACTGGTCAATTCTTTTCATCCGAGCTCTTCCCTTTCCCACGGCAATCTCCTAGGGTGTACAATCATGTTGTTTATTGAAAAAATTGTCCTTGTTCCTTGCTTGAATGCAACCTGGTTATTTTTGTCAATGGACGAACGGATGCTCAATGTATGATGCTGTATGCAAATGATCGATTTTTGTCATTCATTGTTTCACACATTCATCCATTCCTCTCATTTGATAATTTTTATTTATTGAAAAGCTTTTTTCAGTTTTTTTTGCCATTGTGATCAACTGCATTCAACTCAACGTTTCATGAATAAAAAACGTTTGACTTCAGGATATTAATAGAAACGCAAGGTGTGAGCAAGCTTTATCTTTTTGTAAAGCAAAAAGTTGTACTGGACTGCATTTAACAATAAACACAAAATACATTTTTTAAAAGTATTTTTACATTATGCATCTATGTCTCCAACTGTCTATCTATATTATAATAAATGCATGGATGCATTATTTATTACATGTTTCTGCATGCCAAGTGTCTTATCTAGATGGTCAACAAGTAAACGCCACAGTACAAAGTAGAAAATTATTTTCGGATGCTCGCCTTGAGAACTGTGCCCCAGAGAACCATAGGATATGGAGACGTTGGGTTTGTTAAAATGAATGAAAATTTAATTAAAAAGCAATAAAGTACACGACCTACGTATCCTGGCCTGATAATATTTGATGATGCTCTCCCTCACATGAGTCGAAGATGCAATGAGTCTTGTCATATGTCAAAACCAGGTGTTGTGTTGGGCTTCTTTTTCCCATTGGAAAAAAATTCTCATGTCCTGTTATTGTTCGCTACTCATATGCTACGCTTTCTTTAGAGAGCTTGACGTGCTAGCAGTGGCTAGTGTGTGAAATGAAAATATTGATACAAACGTAAAGAATAAATGCTGCAAAACGCCAACAGAACAGTGCCACTCGTTATTGCTGCCTTTTGGGCTTGGTTATGGTTTTAAGATTATGTCGTGCTTCGCCTGTCAATTAACATCAGGCACTATGTTGTCTTCTGAGCATCATAACATCTGCTGTGTGTAAATTTGCAATATTTCATTGGATTGAATGAGAAGGCACTCATTGAGAACAAAGATACTCATTTTCGTTTGGCAATGGATATTTGGTTGTTGCGTTATTAGATGATTACTTTATCTTTAACCCGTTGCGTTTCCTTCATCGAGTTATTTACAATTTTAGCTTCTGAAGTAGTAAAGAACTTCGGGATGAGGGCAACTGTTTCATGCTTTGAGTGTTTTCACATCTGATGCCTTAAAAATCATTAAAACATATGCGGGCTCATCCTCAACATCAGTTGCCATTCATTTCGTGAGCCGAAATTCATTTACTACCTCTAAAACTATGATAACGTGCGATAATTGATGATTTTTGAAGTGCCCATTTGTTCATTTAGATTATTCGTATTATTGCAAGAACTTTTTTCTCTTTAATTATCTGTGTGTTTTTTTTCGTCTGATAATTGGTTTTGTTTTTGTAGAAAAAATGGAAGGAAATTAAACATCAGTGTCCAAACTTTTCCGCTGACTTGGAACAGAAATTCTTTGTCGTGATCATGATTGAAGATATATGAATGCGGAAAACGAATGCCCAGAGTGAGCAAAATGGCTTCATGCTAATCCTATGCTCATTTACGGCTACGAAGGATATGTTACCTCTTCAGATTTATAGCTAATAATTTTATTTTGGAGGTTATTTTTTAAAAATCTGTTCCAAAGTAAATGCACACATTTCACACGTATTAAAGAAAAAGCAACGAATTAATTTATTGTACACGGAAATTTTCGATATTTTATGAATACTTTCAATAAAACTTATTCTTGTGAAGTTAATGTTATTTTTAATTTAATTTGGGAATTGATAATTTGAATAAAGCTCGATGTTTGCATTGTTTTATTTGGCATCTTGAAACTGAAGTGCTGATGTTTTGTCATTGTCATCATAATACATATATACACATTTGATTTATAATACTCAGAAAATGTTCAGAGTTCTATAAAAAGTTGATAATTTGTTTACAAATATGCATTTTTACCTCGTTACATTTAAGTTTTAGATTAATGAATATCTGTTAAAAGTTCACTAAACGCTGAAATGGTATGAATGAATCTAACTATTTCGCTTTAGACAATTTATCCAATAAAATAAAATTACCTTGCTCTAAATTCATGGCTATTGTGTCTTGTAGTGATAAGGCTGTATGATCAATAAATAAAACAAAAGGCAATACAAAATTATTATCAGATAAATCATTTCGACAAACTTTTCTGGTACATACAAACATCCTTCAGCTATTTGGAATTCCCTACCTTTTCATGATTTACGAAGATTAAAAATGTTGAAGGAACTCATGGAGAGTGCAGAACCAAAGAAATCCCAAGATATATATTTAAAGCAACTCATTATGAAAACTAGACAGAATGCTATAAAATATTCATGCATGCATACTTCTTCGGGCTCTGGTAAATTGAAATGCTATGCAGATATCAGTATGTGGTAAATGGTGTGATGATTCATACATAAACGCGGGTGACGGTTGACTAATCAAGTATGTTGGAACAGGAACCTGTGGCTGTGAAACATGACTCCCTAAACAATCACTTTACATCTTATAGTGCTTTTAACTTCCAAAATATATAGTAATTAGCTAGAATATGGAAATCCCAACAAACACGTGTCCGTGTCCATCTTACCTACTATACCTATTCATGAATTCCATCACTGTAAGAAGAAAAAATCAATATTGTTTATTTTTCATGTAACTCAGCAAAGCATAACGTCGAAATAAGCAAAACATGGGCGTGTTAAAGTGTTAGGTACACTACTCAACGAGATCATCATTTTCATCAAACAAACCAAGCCTCTGTACGTGTGCTGTCTGACGGATGTTGAGCAGCAAACATTTTTTAAAAAAGTAATGCTTCATTCACAATTCTTGCTCAATTGTTCAATTAGCCGATGAAAGAAATGAATTGGAAACAACCTTTGTCCATCACGTAATAAAACACCCAAGAAATGAGAATTGTCCACTAACTTGAAATGGAGTGTAGGTTGTAAGATTAAATCAAAATGCACACTAAAATCGTCCACAGATTAAAAAACTGATGGGGTTCAATAGTTTCAAAACTCAATGACATGCAGATTAGAACCAATAGTGTGATTAGAAATTTTCGTAAAGGTACAGGAAAATATCAACACAACATATGAGCTTTTCACATACACTAGAAAAAAGACTGATGATGATTGTTTTAAAAAAATGCAAGCGCACGAATTAATTTGTAAGACAAGTCCTCCAAAAAATAATTCCCCTTCCATTCTGGGATTGTTTCTGAGACAATTGCGTAATTTAGTTTACATCATCTCATTCTACAAAACACATTCATACGATCATCATTGCGCAGGATGCATGAGGTAAGGCGAGTAATAAATAAATATGGAATGAATGAAAACAGGAACTTGAGAAATTTCTTAATCGACCTGCTTCATCCCAGCTCAGCTCATTGATGTGGTAAGCTTCAACCGAAATATTCCGTCCATTTACTTACAGAATCCCAACTTTCATGCGTAACATTATAGGTACGGCTTATCTATTCATATTAAATACGAAAAGAGGGCTGAGCTATTGAATAGGGTGGATTGAGCAACACTTCCCATTTTTAAGGGAAACTCCCCACGGGAGGTTGCTTCATACGCACTTTTACTGAAGAAAAGTTCACAAATTGTGTGTGTAGTGCGTTCCCACTGAATCTCTATTGTGTGTTGTAGTAGCGTGGAGCAATGTATTGCTGAGATACACTACGGCACATACATTGGCATATCATGTGTACCGTACAAAGTAATACAGGAGGTGTGTGTATACATTTATACTTTTAAATGAATTATGTGTATGAGCTTTAATAAGCTTTTCTATTTTCTGAAAGTTTTCTTTTTCTAAAAGCTTGATTTGTTCTCTGGTTGGAGGTTTTTGATCCATGGGTAATCATTAAAAGCCTCAATTTCAACTTCCCCTTTCTTTTCATTGATTATTTCTTCATACACGTATGTATTTCTTCATCAAGTGGGGAAAATATGAAAAGGGATATAGGTATCAAGAACAATGTCGTACTTCACTCTCGTACTCTCGTATTTAAAATCTTTATATTTCACCACGCCGTTGTTCTTTGTTTGTGGCTATGATTTTTGCATGAAGGTATATATATTTTACTGGTAAATGTTCATGTATTGTTTACTATGTATGTACATAAATTTGAAAGCGCTTCATTATGCTCCCCAACTCCCCACAAGCACATCAATGCTGGAGATTTATCAGTATTACTAAACCGTGGGATACTTTTTTCATCATTGTTGGTTGAAAAGTGAGGTTTGTTTAATAAACCAAATGATAAGCAAATTATCATGAGCTCTAACATTGTATGAAATAACCCTAAATTGTTTGGCTTGTGTCATTAAATATGCCGATATCTACTCCCTATATTCCTTGTTGATCCACAGAATTTTAAGAAATCGTTAAAACTGGCTGGTGCTGGTGGGGATGTAATGAACATGAGATTTGTGTGATGTTAAATGTAAAAGTTTGTTAAATGATTTTGCGTATCTGTAAATTATAATTATTTTTTAGAGACATGAACATGAAGGCTTACAAACTTTCCTCATTTTATGCACATTAACATTACAAAGAAGCTTTGCAAACTCAAAAAGGGAAATTACACACATACATAATTTTTGGTAAAATCACGCGATCATTTGTTAGTCATGTAGTCAAGATATGAATCATGAATCATCTGCAAACTTTTGTTCACTTGTACACCTAACCAACCGACCGAGGCTAAAAATTATCATTGGGACGAGCGAAAAATAAACCGATAAAAAATGGAAGGCAATAAGCAGTACAAGTTGGTATTTTGCTACAGAATACACATTCTCACTGTAGGATTTTTGCCTAATACATCTCATCCTTAATGTGTACAACAAAAAAATCTCGCATACCATCCCTTTCACATACAAACGTCGCTCATCTCGACACTCACTCACTATTACTTATAACATATAATATGAACACTGCGTTAGTAGTCCTCTGCCAACTCATCGTCAGCAAAGAAAAACGAACCTGTCTATCTGAAAGTCTATAGACTAATTATAGTTTCGATAGTCGTCAAGTCATTCTCGCAGTGCTTGATGATGACCGTATTATACTGAACATATACAGATTGTATGTGTTTGTGTTAAGACAAGGCTGTGAGATGATGAGTCAATCTATATATGTATTGCAGAGATTTCAGTTTGCTGTGCACATGGAGGATTCCATTTTGTAAAAAGGACCATGATGTATAATGGGAGTTACGCATTACTACTGATTGCGGATTTTCCCTGAGTGTCATGCTGATAATAAAAAGATGATGTTAACTCTATTCGTGTTGGCTGGGCTGCATTGCAAAAACACATTTGCTGTATTGTGTTGTGATAATTTTACAGTATGACGATCATAAAGTTTGTACTTATACATGTGAAAGGAAGCTGCAAGTGGGTTTGTGAAATTGTGAATGTATTTAGCTCATCAGAATTGTTCTGTTCTGTCTAAAAATAATAATGCTGTTTCCTATTGTTGTTTCTTACTGCTTTAAAAACAATGAAAAACACTTTTCTAAAATACCAATGCATATAGTTTGTTGAATCAAAAGTATGTAGAGTGGAGAAAGATGAGAAAATGGGGGTAACATGTACAGCCCTATAGCATGACGATTAATTACTTCATTAAAGCCGACAGGAAATTCCATTCTCCAGTTTTAGAATTTCTAACAACAGACTTATTTCCTATTATGGCACTATACGTGCGAAATGTTGACATTTAGTGCTTTTAAAAGATTCTACTTCTAGCTAGAGTAAACTTTCACAACATTTTGAGCACAGCTAGACTGCACAGTATGTCATGCCATTTGGCAGGTGGGATGATTGAGGATAGCATCATTGACGGAAATCTTTTGTTATTTCGCTTTTATTTAACAAATTCTAAACTATAAGCTATAGAAATTGCCAATTGTGAGAAGTACTTTGCAAGTTATCATTGCGACATAGAATAAGAATACCAAGCACAATATGTCCTTTTCTTAGATGATGTTGGTGTTTGATTTAGCTGTACGCACGCAGACGGTATTTATTGGTTTTTCTTTCTTTACAAAAATATAATTTAAATGTTGATTTGACAATCCTTTCAAACACAAGCTGGCAGCTGGTCAGTTTTACCAGTCTTTATGTACGAGTGAATCAGAGATAGCTAGTAAAAAAATCAAAGAGAAAAGAAATGAAGGTATTTCTTCTACAAACAAATGAAATAGGGGTTGAACGAAACAGACACGGTTTTTATTCTTTCATTTGTTGATGAACAAACTGAGCTTATAGAAGAGATATGTGGAGGAGAGTATAAAAGAGAAAAAGAGCGTTATGTTTTTTAACGGATGATCAATCCAGTGAAAATGCTGCTATTGTCATTGTCAGTGACCGGAACAGCTCCAGCTATATCCTAGGTCGCTAATTCAATGTTTGTCTCGTGACTTTGGACAAAGCAAATGTGATCTGAATATGTCACCTTGTAGTGAATAAACAATATGAATACTCGCCCTTGCAAACATCCTTTTCATGCGGAGTTGAGTCGAATTGACAACTGACCAAATGCAAGTACTCCTGTTCCTTTTGTAAAGAACATCACTCTTTGTTTATTACATCGAAATCGCGACTGAAGGATGAATGACCATTCAACTCAACTTTTTGTTTTTGTTGAACCATTATATATGGATGCACATTTTACTACGAGTACATATTGGGCTTATCCTTTGACGAATGTCTATTTGACTGCTACAAATGTATTCCCGGTGTACAAGAAATGATTCTATAGTCAGACATTAAGAGACTTTGATTCACTCATACGTGCACATTTCTCATTTGATGACGATTGTTTCGAAAGTTTAAATGTGCTGCTTTTGGTGCGCCAACTGTCGCTCGTCGGCTTTCTTAATTTAGAAAGAAGAAGAACATTCACTATAGAAGAAGAACGGCGTATAGGTATTTCACTTCATCCTGTTCAATCGAAAATACTAGTTACACATCGTATTTGAATACCTATACTGTCGCCGTCGCCTACTTTCAACCCCTTCTGGTACATCGCAGTCGGGGCAGTCCAGCCTTTTATCATTTTCAGTAATCTTCTGATGCAATATTGAATATGCAAATTGTACGTGCCTAATTGTGAAATATAGGTATCACATAAGTACCAGAATGCAAACTGAATTCCGGTTTCAAACAAAGGCGCATTGCTGAAGTAAAAATAGGGAGCAAGGCATTTGTTTGCCTGCGCTACACACTGCACTTATGCTCATGTCCAGCTGCTAATCTCATGAAACACAATATGTTTACCGTCACCAAGTCATTTTCTGCTTTTATTTTGTGTGAAAGCAATCCCTGTTCAAGTTGTTCCTTAAAACTCCCAAAGATTTGGTTTTTCTCTGTATTGATTATATTGGCTTGAGTCGCGAGAATTTTATAGCTTTATGGGGTGAAAGTGAAAATACAGTGCTTCGCATAGTTGATAGTGATCGAATGTTCTTCACAACAATATGTTTTTATCTAATATCGTGCAGTCAGAACTTTCAAATTTTCTTTAATTGAAGAGGGCCAATTACTTGGTCATGAATAAAAGAATGTACTCATTTCTCAACACTTTTTTCTGGAAAAGTGCAATCACATTTTGTTTGGGTATGACAGTTATATCGAACGAGTGTGGTATATGAATTGACACTTTTAATTAAGCTGATTGCTATTACTATTGTATATGTTCATTTTACCCCAGCATCTATTTATTACTTAAAAGGGGTCTGCGTTTAACTTATTGGTAAGAAAAGTAAATGAAAACGAAGTTAATAATGTAAATAAATTTGGCCAGAAGAATATAATTGCTTAATACAAATTGCTTGGAAAATAAAAAGGATGATGGGGGACATAAGTTTAATGATATTTTAAGTTGATACTCTTTCTAACCCCACCATCTCCACCACTGCTCTCAGAAAAGTAATAACAATAACTTCACCCGACATCGTTCGTGTGGTAGTAAAATTTACTGTTATCCATCATCGAAGCATTGTCAGAACCATTATAAATCATAATTATATGTTGTATTTATGAATTGCGCTTAAGTATCAGTGAAATCAGGTTATCAGGTATCACCCATCCTTGTGATTTAGGAAAATAATTTTGCACAGATTCCCCCGTTTTCGTTCCCACGATTTAATATTATTACCCAATTGTGCCGTAGCGTATCTTAAGTTTATTAAAGTAGCAGGGGTTTCTTTATTTTGTGAACTCAATATAACCATAACATACAAAAATGTTAAAAGCTAATGCAATAATCAAGTCGTAAATAATGTATTCATGTAAAAATGATTAGAAATTGGCCGAAATAAACAATAGGAAATGTGATGCCGAAAATTGTGACGATACGTGACATGAAGAAATTACTAAAAGTTGTTTACTACATTAAAGTATATGATTATGATGATTTTTATTTAATGTGAATGTAGAATGAGAGGAAAACTTGTATCGGAATTCGAGATCATATCATTTTGTACACTAGTGTTCACGTAGTAGGAATGGTAGGAAATCGAACTTGTATATTTGAATTCAATTAAAGTATGCTTTGAATAGCATATCAATTAAAAGTTAAAACTTGTGTATAAGTCATGATTTAACATTAACGTTATAATAAGGTTTAAATAAATACGCCCTCACAAAAAGTACACAAAATTATCGATGATAGATAAAATTAATGGAGTTTTTACTTTTTTCAAATTTGTATCTTGATAACCAAAACATGCACTGTCGAAACGTTGGGATGATAAAATTAATTATAAATATTACACTCGTTGCAAACCAAAATGTTATTTGACAAATATGTCATCCGACTGGATGGAAACGTTTCCTATTTGAAATGAAATGCTAGATTATGGATTAGAGTTCTGGTAAATTGCATTCTACTTTGTCGCTGAATATCACTATTGATGACAACTCACGAAAAACCTAAATAAATACTAGAATACTCCAACTCATAGAATTCAATAATGCTCCAAACTTCCAAAGAACCGTTGACCGTGAGCATGAATCCTCGTACTCCTCGTCTTTACAGATTTAACAAATATGTGCTTGTTGGGTTTTTCGTGCCTTTCTAATTAATTGTAAAGCAGATGAACTTTTGTAAATGTATGGGCGTCGGAAGTTTTATTTACTATGCAATATATTGCTATTTAACAACTATTTTAAATAGGTGAGCTATAAATTTTTCGAGAACTTTGAATGTAATAAATAGTCTTAAGTATTTGATGTATAAGTACTTTATTCGAAGAGTTATATAAATCCCATGAACATTTGTTTGCAACATGACATGGTGGAAAATTTCCTCTAGACTTTTATTGTTTCAGAAGGAACTATCAATTACAAAATTATATTCGTACACTTCATGTTTTTATTTTGATGAAAAAATGTGATTGTTAATAAAGATTAAATAATGTTGGAGAACATGGAAAAGCATTTTGTTATAGTGTATTATGATTTAACTAAGTATTGAAGCTATTGAGGAAACCGTCGTTAATTTTGTTCTGCATGAAAATCAAGCCATCAAACACCCCTGCACCTGCACTCAAAACTTGTGTAAACGCGAAGAAAATTGATTATAAAAACATAATGTTGAACCGCTTTGAAGTATTGTTTGTAGGATTACGAAAAGCCTGAAAAAATTGGCACAATCACAACGTTCTATTAGCTTCATTGAGGTA